>PVJI01014198.1:0-45105 GCA_004026765.1 Micronycteris hirsuta
AATATGCTCCCTTTTCAATTTCATCTTTAAACATGTAAAACTTATATACCGACTGTTGGTTAGAATTGATAGATTTAAATTTATAAATGCAAATCATAGTTCTACAACCTTCTTTCAAATGGATTTTTCCTATGAAATTCTGGCATATTCTAGCACAACAGCACTATTTAAAATTACACTTTATTAGACTATTACCTGGTGCTAACCAATTTAATCAGAGTTCTCCTCAATAAGCACAATTATTTGAATACTTATAATTGGAATGCAATAAAAGATTCTACAATATAAAGCAAATATTTCAAACATATATTTTGGTTATTTTTTTGGAAAAAAATATTATCCCATGATGCCTGTTGTATTATTGACAGCTGTTATTTTAAACACTGTGCATGTATTTCCTCACTTAACCCCACAGAGACTCGTATGATAGGTACTATTATTATCTCTGCTTTGGAGATGAAACTGAGAATGTTCACTATTTCTTAAAAGTTAAATGACTACTATATAGAAAAATGGAGATGTTACTTTACATCTTATTTATTCCAGAGTATTAGCCACTTTGCCCTAATTATCTTTGTAAAACCCAGTTAAATTGCTGAATCCTCAGATTTTCATCTATTGAAGTTGATTGATAGTTTAAATAGGGCCACAAATTATATATATTTAATGTGCCTACTACCTATGATGAGTCATTAGTTGTAAAATATATTTAATTTACATAAAATAAAATACCTCTTTCTGTGTTCCCTGTGGGTTTTTTAAAATTTTTTTGTATTTACCTGTTTGGTGCACAAAACATGTTCAATAGAGTGTGTTAGAATAATTATTTTACTATATAATTCTTGGTCTGTCCTTGCAGATTTTTATTTGCCTCACTGAAATATCACAGGTTCACTTAATAGAATAAGATTCAAGTCTAGATTTAATACAATTCCTGGATGATAAAATGTGATATTACAACAATTTAATAGAAAATGCCCCATCTTAATTTCTTTATATTATGTGACTATAGAGATTTATTCATTTTAAATTTGAAAAGTAATATAATCCTACATCAATCCATCCTTATTTTACACCTAAAACACACATAAGAAAACTAAACTTTCAATTACATTTACTTTAAATTTTGTGTCTAATATTTATATCTAACACTTTTAAAAGTATTTATTCAACATGTTGTGTTGTGTTCTTGCATAAAGAACAATGCATAGATTAGACCTGCTTTTTAATATGAATAGCAAAGAATGAAAATCAGATAAATTAAAATAAGCTATTGTAAATGAACAAATATCATATAAAAGAGTTAATAGAAACATCCTCCTGTGTATCAGTGACGGTATCTGCACTCATATATAATGCAATCTTTAAGGGAAAAAATTGGCTTGTTATTGTATAGCAAGCATAAAGTATTACTTATAAAAAGTGACTTATATTGTTAATAGTAACAGAGTATGTTTCTAATATATTTGGTGCATATTTAAAAATCTATTTGAGAAGAAAGCTGTTACAAATCATAAATGATTGTGGCTATCAGCAAAATGATACACAAAATAATCCTCATTAAATTACGATGAAATTGAATGACAGGTTTAAAAACAAGGACAACCTATAATGTTTTTCTTTCCCTGATTCCAATGATTCTTTCAAAGTTATTATAAAGTTCTTATGTTTTATCCCCTTCATCCTTCTTAAATGTAATCAATACATTATTCATGACCTTAAGTAATATTTTAAAAATATTATCTAATTAAAATGACTTACCCTGAATTATGATATATTTGTAATAATGATATAAAAAGTATATGAGAAATACAAACACATTTGACTGATACTCATATATGATGTGTCTTTCAAAGGAATCATAAAATTAAATCTCTTTTCTAATTTTAATAGACTTCATGCAGACATGAAAAATGTTAAAAGTATACATGAAAATAGACAATAATGTTATCACCTCTATTTTGTAAGCATATAGTTGAAATGCAGATTTTTTTAAGTAACTGCATTGGATATTTAATGAGATATTTTTAATCAGTAAAAAGTATCAACTTTCTTCCATTACCCCTTCTTAAAATTAAGGATGTTTTTTACTTTTTTCTCTATCTGGCTTACAATATTTTCAATACTTAATAATATATGCACCTTTGTATTCATGTTGGTTTATTGCCATGTGCTTTAACAACTTTAATCAAATATTTACTTTAAATTGTTTATGAATCTGTGATAGATACTACAGAAACAAAGTAGAAGACGCAGCCATACCTGTTCAGCATATGCCCTTGTTCTGCTAATCAGCATTTGCAAGATGATATCAATATATCAGTCCTAGCCCCAGTTTGGCTAAATATTAAAACATATGGCTCTCCAACTAATAGGCTGCATGGAATAATTTCCCTCCAAGTGCATGTCAGAGTGTAATCCTGAATTAGGCTTAGGTCAAATTTTTCTAAAGCTTGGACAAAGTAAATACTGTGGAGGTTTGCTTGGACTGCATTCCATGCATTCTTCTTGGTCCTCTATAATGGACTGTGGGCTGAAGCAGAGCACAGGAAGCTGTCTACTTGGACGCTATCATCTTGGGTGTCCTGCTTCTATGCCATTGCTTTTAATGAACTGAACTCTGGCACTATACCATCAGCTTTCAGTGGGGACAATTTGGGAAGCATAGTTACGTGTTGGGTCAGTAGGATCCATTTGTAGTCTCATACCAGCATTAGTTTGACTAAACAGTTTTAGTCAGTTATAGAGAGAAACCGTCAGAGATGAAGGAAACAAAGTATTATGTTATAAGCTCAAACAGAAAAATAGGGCCAAATGTAGCTAACTTCACAATTAATATAAAACAGTAATTAGCTGAAATGAGAAAGTCATCAAAAGACCTTCAAAGAGTCTACCATATAATGTTGTAATAATGAAATCTACCTATCTACTCAATATTTAAAAGTGTTCACACTAGATTGATAAGCCTCAGTGCCTTATAAGAATTTCATAGAGATTGCTTCCTTACTTTGTGAGAAATAAGACAGATTATTATTTCTATTATTGCCAAATTTTTTAAATACGTTCATAAAGAAATTGTTTTAAAAACAATTTCCTGAAGCAGGACAATCATCTAGTAATCAATACATCTATATCAAATGTCTTGGTGAGGAGATAATTAAATGATTAAATAACCTTAATGATACATCTGGTAATCAAAATACATGCTCAGTATTGGCTCTGCAATGTACAGTCACACAGATTCACTGAAGATTGTATTTGATTACTATACAAGGTAAAATTCTAACTGCATAACATTTAAAACATGCACTTTTTTGCACAATTATACTGTAATTTTAGAATCAAGTATGTTCTATGTGACTGAATATCTCAATAGAAAATTACTTATATATATGCTTGAATGTATTCACCTATCTTACTCAATATAAAAATTTAACTAAAGAGAAAGAGTAAATGCAATATATTTCTATAGAATTTTAAAAAGTGAAAAAAGATCCACCTTCCTCCTATAAAGACATTCTTAATTACAGGACCTTTCATTGCTGAGCCTATTATACAATTACCAAGCTGAGGATGTAAGCTGAATTGTTTTGCTTTATAATCAGAAGCAGATCAAGAATGTGGAATTGGCTTTGTAGTCTTTTATAAAATCCAGAATTTTGCCACCTATTAATAATTCTAACTATCACTTTTATTTTAGAAAAAATGGTGAAAATAATTAACTTAAGCAGTAAAATGAGACTTTAGAAACAGATTAAATATTATAGTAGACTATATCTAGTTGTAATGAGAAAAAACTATTAAGAAGAAAAAAGTGAATTAAGACTAGGAAAGCTGATTAGTTAATACAATAATACCTCCCTAATTTGGAAAGTAGAGGTTGAGGTGAAGACATCCAAATTACTGAAAAAGATAAAATGTTGAAATTTTAAAGTGAGAGGAAGTTTTGTCTTATGCATGAAGTAATTTAAACAATAAACCTGGATTCAACATAATATATAATAAATATAAAAGTGCCTCAAAGTACAGCAAACTACTTTTAAGTATTACTAGTCATTAAATAACTGAATCAATTTACAAATAGTATACCAGTGAATAAACAGAAACAGTTTCTACCATTAGATGCTTATAATGTTGCAAGGCAGATAGATGGTAAACAGATATTGACAGAACTAATAATTAATTATAATCATAAATAGTGTTAGCAAGAAGTTCTCTGTGTTTTGAAATGGGAGATGCAACTTAGCCTTTGAGCAAAGAGAAATCTTCCCTGTGGAAGTGACACAGGAGATAAAATCAGGTGGTGAAAAGGGTAAGGTGGTTAAACTGGGAGATTAGAGTGTGTGGAAGTTTGCAGAGTTTGTGTACATTAGCGATAATGTGTGCGAGGTTGAGGCCCTAGGGCATGGGGCCTTATGCTCTAGGAAGGACTTTAAACTTAACATCAAAAGCAGTTAACAGGACACCAAAGCACGCTTACACAGGGAATGACTTCATCAGTTATTTAGTTTTAAAATATCGCTCTATGTGGGAAATGAACTAGAGAGTAACAAAGTAAATGAAAGACCAGAGTACAGTAGCCCTGATAACAAATTGTGACAGCATGGATGGAACTGGAGAGCATTATGCTAAGTGAAATAAGCCAGGTGGCGAAAGACAAATACCATATGATCTCACTTATAAGAGGAATCTAATAAACAAAAGAAACTAACGAGCAAAATAGAACCAGAGGTGTGGGAATGGAACAGACAGACAGTGGCCAGAGGGGGTGGAGGGGGATAATGGTGGAAAGGAGGAGAAGGGCCTAGTCAAAAACATGTATGAATGACCATGGACATGGACAACAGTGTGGGGTTTGACTATGGGTGAGGGCTGGGGGCTGGCTGGAGGAGGGCAAACACTTCGGATTCGACACCAGGGCAAAAGCTGAAAGGGCACTGGTTGCATTCGGAGAATGGATGAAATGACTGGAAATAGGGCAAATGCTGGTCAAAACTCCAGAAGCCCAGAGCAGCATAATCTCATCTCCGAGCCACAGCCCCAAAAGAGCCAGAGGGTGAAGAGGGTTGCCCCACCCTGGTGATTTCCTAAGGCTCTGTTTCACACAATTTACAGGTGCCTACTCAACAACAGGCCATGCTACTAAGACAGAGAGTGAAAACACCTTTATCTAATACACAAAAACGAACATAGGGAGGCTGCCAAATTGAGGAGACAAGGAAATATGGCCCAAATGAAAGAAAAGGATACAATTCCAGAAAAGGAACTAAACGAAACAGAGATAACCAACCTATCAGATGCAGAGTTCACAACACTGGTAATCAGGATGCTCAGAGAACTCACTGGGTATGGCAAAAACATAAAGGAAGAAATGAAGATTACACTAAATGAAATAAAGACATATCTACAGGGAACCAATAGTGAAGATAAGGAAGCTGGGATTCAAATCAATGATCTGGGAAAAAAGGAAAAAATAAACATTCAACCAGAACAGAGAGAAGAAAAAATGAATTCACAAAAATGCCCTGGCTGGTGTGGCCCAGTGGATGGAGCACCTGACTGCAAAGCAAAGAGTTGCTGGTTGATTCCCAGTCAGGGCACATGCCTGGGTTGCGGGCCAGGTTCTCAGCAGGGAGCACACGAGAGGCAACCACACATTGATATTTTTCCCTCTCTTTCTCCCTCCCTCCCCCTCTCTCTAAAAATAGAAAAAGAAAATCTTAAAAAAGAAAAAATTCAAAAAAAAATTCAAAAAAAAATGAGATAGTATAAGACCCTGTGACATCTCCAAACATGCCAAAATTGGAATCATAAGGAGAATAAGCCAGAATCATACGAATGCCAGGAGAAGAGGAAGAACAAAAATTGAAAACTTACTTGAAAAAAATAATAAAAAAAAACTTCACTAATTTGGTGAAGGACATAGATATACAAGTCTAGGATGCCAAAAGTTAAAGAGAGAATCTTAAAAGCAACAAGAGAAAAGAAGCGAGTTACCTACAAAGAAGTACCCAGAAGACTATCAGCTGATTTCTCAAAAGAAACTTGGCAGGCAAGAAGGGACTTGCAAAAAGTACTCAAAGTGATGAAAAGCAAGGACCTACAATCTAGATTACTCTATCTAGCAAAGCTATCATTTAGAATGGAAGGGCAGACAAAGTGCTTCCCAGTCAAGTTAAAGCTTGGAGACATCATCACCAAGCCATTATTACAAGAAATGTTAAAGGGACTTATTTAAGAAAAGGAAGATCAGAACTGTGAACATTAAAATGCAACAAATTCACAACTATCAGCAACTGACTCTAAAAACAAACAAACTAAGCAAACAATTAGAACAGGAACAGAATCATATGTACGGTGATCATTTGGAAGGTTATTAGCTGGGAAGGGGAAGGAGGAGAATGGGGGAAAAAGTGCAGGGATTAAAAAGATAATTGGTAGGTACAAAATAGACAGGGGAAGTTAAGAATAGTATAGGAAATGGAGAAGCCAGAGAACTTAAATGCCATGGACTGAACTAAGGCAGGGACTGCTGGAGTAAAGGAGGATACCGGGTGGAGGGGGGCAAAGGGGAAAAATTAGGACAACTGCAATAACATAATCAATAAAATATACTTAAAAAGATTCTAAAGATCTGTGAAAATTTTAAAAGTATTAAACTTTCAAAAGAACTGTTAAAAAAAGAACAGTCATACATTTATGCCAAGGAAGAGTCTAGAATTCATTTTATTTTATTACTGATTTTTTAGAAAGAGAGAGGAAGTTGGAGAGAGAGAGAGACAGAGAGAGACAGACAGCGATTCATTGTTTCACCTAGCCATGCATTCATTTGTTGTTTCTTGTATGAGCCCTGACCGGGGATCAGACCCAAACCTTTGGTGTATTGAACGATGCTCTAACCAATTGAGCCAGCTGGCCAGAGCCTAGAGTTCAGTCTGGATAAAAGGATTTAAGCAGGAAAAACTAAAGTTAAGAACGGAAGGTAGAGTCATAGACTAAGTTCATTAGGATCATAACTACACTTCAATGAACGATTATACCTAAGCCTCAGTGAAAAGAAGTCTTCTCTCTAGTAACAATGAAAACTAAATTGAGAAATGAGAGTGTACCAGCTGATCCATAGAGCAGGTAAACAGGATAGCAACCACCTTAGGAAATGCAATTAGAGTACACCTCAGAAGAGTGCCAGGTCGAATACTGTTGGATTCACTCCAGGTTGAATCTAAAACCATTTAGCTAGTGGCTCACCTGTTTATATCCTGTCATTCTCCCACAAACACGAAGATAATTACATAACCATCATACTCTTTCTGTCATTTTTAGGAAATAAAACTGAAAAATAAATCCTTTTGTCTTCTATATGGCTATTACTCCTCATCTGAGAGGGGAAGGGGAAGGAGGGGAAGGAAGGAGAAGGGAATAATTGGATTAACTCTCTAAACCATCGTAATAACCCTATGAGCTATGCTAGGTTATTATCTTCATTTGTAGCTGAGGAAACTGAGGCACAGAGAGGTAACAGTAATGAATTGCAATCACACAGTAAACCACTGAGACAGGATTCAGGTCAGGCATTCTGACACCTAATCCTTTGATCTTTCTTAAACACTACACTTACATTGCTTCTCACAGTAACTTATTGACATTAACATTTATATAAAATACTTCTATATTAATTGGCATTACATAACTTATACAAAATACTTCTGTGAGCTTGGCAGGCATGAATCAGTAACTCTAAATCCACCATCAGGTCTAGTCCCTGTGAAGATTACATTTCTGTGCTCTCAATGGTAGATGTAGATTTTTTAAAAAAATCACTTTTTAGGGTGTCTCGTCATCCTCCTCCATATGGACACTAACTTTAATACTTTTATTACTAAATCTGTTTAAGAAATATATTTTATTTCAGATTTTAGTTTTCTTTTTTACTTTTCTATATACATATACACTACAAAGTTTCACATATTCTTATTTCTATAAAATATACATGAAACATAACACTTTGTACCTTTTTTTTACACTTTGTATCACTGAAGTAAAAAAAGTATTTTTTAAATAAACAGATTTAATAATGAAAGTAACAATGGCTTTTATAAATGAGGTACTGCTTACTGATATAAATAGAGGGTATACACAATAATCTATAACAGATTATCATTCAAAATTTATTATTGTGACAATCAGGCTAAATGAAAAATAACACATTACCCATAAATGCATCATTTGAAAGAGCTAAGTGATGCATAGTCATTATCTTTTCATTTCCTTAGTATTATATATATCATAATCTTCTACCACATTATGAATTAGTTCCTTTTTTAAAGTTTTCTTCCCCCCACAGTAATAAGGTCCTCAGAAAATGCCCTAAAATATAACTCTTTTATTTTACCCTAAAGAACATGTGTGTGTTTTTTTATGGCCAAGGTTAAAAAAAAAAATCTTTCCTTCACGCAATTGCTCTTCACAGATTCTTTTTATTTTTAAAATGCTACAAATTTCTATGTCTATTTCCTTTTTAAACATGCAGTAACTTGGCAGTGTTCTAGCACCAGCTCCCCATTTGTTTTCATGAAAGTGCACAGCCTGGGTAGAAAATCAAACATCGGGAGGCAGGTGATGTTCTTCCCACTACTCACCGCGTTCCTCATGCAAAAGGACACGGCACAAGGTTGGACACCCACTATCGGAGGCCCAACAACAGATGGACCGACTAGGATGAGCACTGCTGCCAAAATCTGGAAATGTCAACGTAAAATAAAACACAGAGGTTGAGGAACATGGGAAAAACAAAATATGTGTGAAAATGGCAACCTGAAATTAGAATCAGTGTTGAAGAAAGCAAGATTAAAAATGTGTTTTAACTGCTGCAAGAATTCAGTTCACGGGTGGTTGTTTAAAGGTAAAGAATGAACAGGGCTCCTTATTTTTTGTATATGTGCTCCTCAAGGGAGCACAATGCTTATTTTTGATCATTTGCTTTAATTATCTTAGCTTTCTTCTGTTTATTTAGGAAGCTTCTGCTAATAAGCAAATAAGGAGGTCTGGGCTGTTAAAGAATGTGCCTTCTGATCTTGGCTTCGAACGAAGGTTGCTGTTTGGACAACTGGTAGATGAAGATGGAGATGAAGAATTGAGATGAGGTTGGAGAAATAGGTCCATTATGGCGGGGCTTGCAAACCAGATTCATGAATATAAAAGTTATCCTTAAACAATATCTCAGTAGAAATATGTAGTGAATGACATGAAGAATATAAATATTTGTCTTCTTTTAGAAAAATAAATAAATGATAAAACTGTTTTGCATTCTATATAGGGCACTCAAAGAGTAATAGAAGCTGGATATTGAGTCAGCTGAAAAGCATGCTAGATACAAGGAGGCTGGCAAAAACTGCATATCAATTTTCCTCTCCGGCTGTGGGAAGCATTCAGCCAGCAATCCTAGGTCAGAGAGCAGAGCCCCAGGCAATTTATGTGCTTTACTGATTGTCTTAACCCATGTTAGGAATGCTTAGTCCTCATCTGAGGATGGCTTAAAGAGGGTAAAAAGCAGGAAATTGGCTCTATTCCCTTAGCGAATAAACTTTGGCTCTACGAGAGTCTAAAGGAGAACAAGAAAAGTGGAAGTCTTTTGAAGAATTGGAAGAAAAACAGACCTCTAAAAATGACTTATAAGAGTCAGAAAAAAATAACTGGAAAACAATTTAGCATGCTAATACAATGTTTAAAAATCCTTTTTATGAAGTAGAAGGGAGAATATCTGGAGATAAAAATACAACTTCTATAAGATAATGAAGGTGGGTAAGGAAAAGAAGAATTGAAGAAAATTAATAATGCAGTCATAGAATTAAACTCAATTTCAAGTTAGAAAAGAAAATATAAATGTTAAAAATTGAGAACTTTATTAGAATGCAGTTGAATAGAACAAATAAAGAAAAACCAAGATGGTCAATGAAAGGCCATAAGATAATTATAAATACTTTATAGAATGAAGCCAGAAAAACTAAAATAGTAGTAACAATCACAGAAGCACATTTGCTTAGAAAGAGCCAGATTATCCAGATGGGTTCACTGAGCTCCAAGAAAAATTAATGCAAATAGATAAAACTACATTTATTATTTTAAAATTATACTATCCCTTCTTGAGATATTATAATTCATATTACATTTACTGCTACAAAAATCAGATTACTCTTCTGTATCACTTCATACTTGAAAATATTTTCACATAATTTCAAAGAAAAGAGATATTAAAAGATAAAAATATAAACAACAAGATTTCTATATGACAGGGAGGTACATTATATAAATATAATGCATAATATATATAGACTCATAATGTAATATTAACTATAAGATTTTCATGGGAAAATTTTCCTGACAACGTATTTCAAATTGCTAAGAAATAAATCTGAATGAGGAACTCCAAAATGGAATAACTGTATTATAAATGAATTTATTCCCCCTTTAAAAGAATCTTTCCTAATGAAACACTCCACAATGCATAAAATTGTTTATAGCAGTATTATTTTTTTGATAAAGTTAAACTGGAAGCAAGCTAAAGGGCTCCAAATAAATTGTCATGTACAAAATGTTTTTAATGCCACAGAAAATTTTACCACACAAGTCTGCTAAGTGAAAAAACAAAATAGAAAGTCGCAAATGTGTAGAGAATAATAAACATGTAAATAATGTCAGAATAAGTGTGAGGAAAAGGAAAATATGTGGTATTAAGAGTAGTCGCATTATTAGGAGAATTAGTTATGATACAGTGTCCAGTTTTGTTTTGTTAAATAATTTTATGTATTTTCTATATTGTTTATCTTTTTTTCTATTATAACCAGAGAAAAAAAGATTAAAAATATCAAATTTTGGTATTCAGTTGAAAGCATTTGTGCATTTTGGTATGTCATATATTGGATGGAATTACCTAATTTTAAAGTATGCCTAGTAGGAGGTATATTAAATCATTCTACACCCCTTTTAAGTAGGGATCTACAAATCACCTTGCAAACATGTATATATTAAATATTAATGGAGATTTTAAAGAAAATACTAATTTCCCTTTCATTTCAGGGAGGAGTTAAACAATAGTTTAAGCCAGTGGCTTCTTTTTTGGTTTGACTACTATGCAAATGTTTTTGAATCTCAAAATAGAAGCCTAAAAACAAGGAGATAACTGAGGTGCACTTAGTGAAGTACTCCACAACATCAAAGAATAGATGCCAAGTTTTAAAGTATAATATGTTTTAAACATTATTTCGAATTTAAATAGTATACATATTAGAGGAAAATTCCTTTTTTAAAATCTGAGTTCTGCAGAAAAGGCGTCTCTGGAAGGCGAAGTAAAGGAGCTGAGAATGCTAGGGCAGTGACGGCACATAGGAAGGTACAGGGCACCTTCCTGATCACCTGTAACTCCTACTGAGGAACAGGATTCACTACATGTTCCTGGGTTCAATGTATTTATATATGAATGAATGAGTAAATGAATAAATGAATGAAAGCATCAATATAAACTTGGTGAGTTGTTCAAAATTCTTAAGGAAATTTTAGTTTTCTCAACATATGTGTGTTTTGCTTTGCTTGTAAATAGTGTAGCTATTTTAACTTAAGTAGACCAAATGAATTTTAAATCTTTTAGTGGTGGAGTAAGGCAGGAAGAACTGCATAAATAAAGAATTAAGTTCTTTTGTTTCCATTTTAAATCTATTTAGGCAAAGCTATGTAAAACCTATATTTTATAATCCGATATGCTGGATTTAATCTATTGTAACAGGTAGTTTTCCAACCATGAATGTTTCCTAAGAAGATGATTGCAAGAGAAAAACAAAATGATATAAAGTTATACATGGAATATCCTACCTTGGCACATTTTTAGTCAGATATTTTTTGCCAGAAGAGTTCATGCAAGGAACAAATGTTCTAGGTTAGTCCTAGAGGACAACAGAAAATTCTCAGACACATCAACCCATGATGAATTACAGGAGTACACAAAGCTTTCAGGTAGGAGAACCAGTGTCTCATTTTTTCCCTATATGAACATAATTTCTACATACTAGACATTAAGTAACTTTTATTATACTTTATCTCTATGAAGTAGTACATTGTTTTCTTACATATATCCCAAATCACTACTTCTATGTGATATATTATTGCTAGAAAATCAGATTTGGGGGCAAAAACTGAAGCATCAGTAAGAAATCTAAAGACCAGAAAGATGCAATATATTAATTTATATTAATATAAATTACATTAATATTTATATTAATATAAATTAAAATACAAAAGAGGTGCAGGAAGAAAGCACTTGAAAATGACTCAGAGCATTTCTAAATCACTATCAGTTAAAAATGCTGTGTAGTTCTCAGAGGTAAAAGAGAAAGAATCTAAAAGAGGGAGGAGAATTATTGTGTCTTGGTTTCAAGTCTTGTATTTTGTTAGATGAATTCGAACTTTTAAATTAGATCACTGAAACTAGCTTAGATTATGTATGCTATTTAATTATTCACAAATTGGAAAACATTAGTGTAGCTTTTCACACAAAAATTATTGTATAAATGGAATACATCCAAAGAAGACATAATTACTTAGATCCAGTTTGATCCCTAAGTGCTTACTGTGACTAATTTTTTTGAAAGAACCAAGAACTTAAAAAAAACAAACTTTTTTTTATTGTTATATTCTGTCACAATGCATCTTTCATGGAGGTGCAGAATTCACTACCAGTGGATCAAGCATGAGTGATCTGTCCTAATGTCATGGTGACCATGACACAGAAGAGCTGGCTGACAGAGCCTGAAAACACTGGCCCAAGAGTCCTAGATGGAAACTGATTTTTCCACTTACCAGCAATGTGATCTTGGACAAGTTATACAAAGTCTGTGGCCCTCAGTTTCTTCATCTATATAACGGAGACAAAAACTTACTTCCTAAATCTATACTGAGAATGAAATAGGCAAACATACTGAAAGAACCTAGCACACTATTATAATAAGAATTCAATAGATATTCCTTCCTTTTTCCACTCCTTGACTCCTCCCTCTTCTTTTGCTCTCCTGTCCTGTATGTATTTCCTGATATAATTACCAGACTATGAAATAAAAACACATTTTGGTTTATGTGGCGCAAGACCAGCATGCATTAAAACAAGGTAAAATAATATTATGATTAAGAATAAAAGTAAGGTGTCCAAATTTTAGGGTGCTTTATTTTAAGTGCACTGACATATCATTTTATTTTATTTTCCTATCAAATGTTAATGTACAAAATGTAAAATTATCATCTTTATTGTAAGAAAAATAAAATATATTTATAAGGATCTCTTAAGACTGCAAAGAATTGCAGTGTGTATGGTATATAAAGTCAGTTATATTGCTTGATAAGCATTCTAAAAGATAAAGTTATAAAAGCTAAAATTTTTAAATTGATATATAAAATAATTATTTCTAAATCATATAGGCAAATATTTAGTCCAAAAAGCAAACTGACTTCTATTGAGGTAGCTTGAAAATGATAGCAATGTTATCAAAGATCAAAAATTACCAGGATCTATTCTTCAGGACCAGCTAAGTCTTCAATGGAAGCCTACGGGATTGTTTTAAGAATCACCCATCAATATTGTTGGAAAGTCCTATCTTCTATAAATACGAAAAAGACATACAGTAGGTAACAATAAATATCCATTGAGTGAATGAAACAAATTATTCATCTTTCATATATTTTTGTCCTACAACTCCCTATTTTCTTTTAACACAGACAAACCTATCTTTTAGACTTACAGAGTAGAAACATTAGCTGTAGGTCTTTATTTTGTTAAGACTTTATTTATTTATGTTTAGAGAGAGAGGAAGGGAGGGAAAAAGAGAGAGAGAGAAACATCAATGTGAGAAAGAAACACCAATCGGTTGCATCTCGCACACACCCGAACCTGGGATGGAACCCACAACCCTGTGCTCTGACCAGGAATTGAACCAGCAACCTTTTGCTTTGGGGGCACAATGCCCAACCAACTAAGCCACACCAGTCAGAGAAGCTGTCAGTCATTTTTAAGCATGCACAAAATGAAATGTTTCCTTCATCTGTGTTATATAATGTGTTACACAGCACATTTATCTGCCTTCTGTGAGAAATACACAAAAGTTAAGTGGCTCTAGCATGAATAGACTATCCGAAAGCCTAAATATATGTAACAAAAATATATCTTATTTGTTTTCCCAAAACTTTTATAGACAAAAGTTGAACACTAGAAAGCTCACTGTGGATCTTAATGCACCCTTAGACACACAACCCTATTTTTAACTGTTTCTGTGAAATGATTAGCATCTGTAAAATGTATACACAAAATCTGCCATTTTGATATGCAAAATTTACTATCATAAAGGATCTCAATTTTAAACATAAATTATTGATGACATATAAAAAGCTGATATTAGTACATAGTAAAATGAATTTATAATTTCCAAAATCTATTCATTTATCGATTTGTACATTATAACATAAAAATTGAAACTGAGGTTCCTTATGACCTAGATTAAATTAAGTTTTAAATTCCACCTCCGTAAATCATCATTCTTTCTCTCACTCTTTCCTCCTCAGACACCTAGCCTTTCCCCTGGGTAACCAGCAACACAACGCCTAGGCAGCAGAAGACAGTAACCCAGACCCGATCAGAGGTCACAAGGTCTGGGCCTCTGGCAAGCTAAAGATAAAATCTTGACCTAAATTATGTTTCAGTTCCTGAGTCCTAAAGTGGAATAATCCTCTAGCCACTTTCCCATGAGACCAACAGAAGGATACTGGAACAGACCTCAGAGCCATCCAGACCTGAAGAAATGACTCATTACCTACACCTCACCTCCGACCAATCAGTTCCCAGCACGAACCCAACCTCTGACCCTCCGTGTCTGGTGATTTTGCGCTATATAACCTGTACCCTACACACCGTCAGGGAGTTCAGGTGTTTCAGAACTAGCTTCCTGTTCTCCTGGACAGCACCACTCATAACAAAATAGTCAGTATTTCTCCACTACAATTTTCAGTGTCTCGTGTTTGGCTCTGCTAGCACGGGTGGATGGACTTTTTCTGTTCTGTAATAGAATTATAGCTGCATGAGAACAATGCAAAAATTATTATTCTTAAAAATAAGATATTATAGAGCATTTTACAGTATTATGATTTGGATATGACAATTCAGAAATAATTTGAAATAAACATCAAATAGATATAGTTAAAACACATTTAGAGTTCAACAAACATATTCTGTTTGTTCCATTTATCCACTCACCCTACCACCTGAAACCCTATTTACAGAGCCACGTATATGACATTGTAATTGGAAATTAGAGAGCCATAAAATAGGGCATATCTTTATGAAACTGATGACGATGTGAAGTGACTAGATTTTAATGCTTTAGGACTAAGACTGTGGCCCTGAGTAGCAAAACAAATCATCACATTTTCAGCAACAATGTCTTCACTTGGGGGAAAAAAGTAGTTAGAATATGTTGCATCTTGGCGCCATGATTAAGGAAGTTTAATATTCTTTGGGGCCAAGCTTTAATAGTTCAGTCAAAAACCAAGTAAACATGTCTGGTGCCAGAGTGGTACAGGTAGGGAGGTAAGCTAATAATTCTCTAATTTATTAATGCCATTGATAGTAGTGACAATGATGCCTAGAAATCTCATGGTTTCTCAATCATGAAATCTCAATAACCGTTCCTGGAAACTTTATTCTCTGGAATGCACATCAAACTAAGGAGACAGTAAAGCTGCCTGCTGAGTAACTCCTATGAGTTGACTTATCTTAACCATTCTGTCACTCAGTGGTCCACTGGCTGCAGGCCAGTCACCACTTAGGTGCTAATGACACAAACTCAGATAAGAAACTGCTGGGCTCAGCTTTAGAAGCCTCCCAATTGGTGCAGAAAACTGACATTTAAAACTAATACAATCTAATGAGCCTAGCCTAACAGCTAGGATATGTACAGGGATCTGTGTATATGACAGAGATATACAAATATCTTGTCTAAGTACAAAGAAAACTCTACAAAGGACGTACCTTTCATCTGGGGCTTCAAAATATGCTAGGATTTTTATCAAAAGAAGAAAAAAGATGTGTCACATGTGCGAAGAAAGGTATGGTCAAGTGAGAATATCTGAAATGATCTATGAACTCTTAGTTGTCTTCTAAAAACAACTGCAAATCAGTCTTCAGATTCTGTCTCTTGGGTCCTTTTACTTTTATGCAATTTATACTGCACAGTAGCATAACAGAGAGAGAACTGTGCTGCAGGGCTGGGATCAAAGGGATGTAAGTGAGGAACACACTGCGGAGCAAATTTAAAGGGCCGTGAACAAATTGGTAGTTTACAAAATAGTCACAGAGATGTAAGGTACAGCACAGGGGATATACTCAATAACATTGTTATGACTATGTATGGTGCCAGGTGGGTACTGGAAATATAAGGGAGAGTACTTTGTAGGGTATATGACTGTCTAACCACCATGCTGTACACCTGAAATTAATACAAAATAATACTGAAAGTAAAGTAATTGAAAAATAAAAAATAAAGGAGGATGAAAAAGCTCTGTAGCCATGTAACATTTGTAAAAAATCAAAATTAATGCAAAACACCTCATGAGGAATAAAACACAACAGCATTAAAGCCGGGAGGTTGTTGTCCATTTGTATTACCACCCTATGTTAGTGTGCAATGGGAGGAGGCATTCCAGTCAGCCCAAGGGTGTCCAGTTGGCAAAAGCCCATTCAGGTCCCTGCCACGTCCTACAATGGCTGGATTTATGAAGACTGACAGTGAGTGGTGTGCAAATAGACTGGGCAGTCAGGGTTTTGTATAGACAGTCACTTTAAAAAATATTTAGAGATTTCATTATTGTTTCCCACTTAGCTCAAAAAATAAGTCTTTATAGGGGTACACATGTTTCTTTTTCCTCAGGCCCCCACTTCGCTGCAGGGATCTATTCCCAGCTCTGCTTCTGACTTGCTGCAGAATCCTGGAGGAGTCACTGAGCTCCTCTGAGCTGCAATGTCCACACTTACTCATAAATTAGAGATAACAGTAACTGCTCTGACAGTGGAGCTACTGTGAGGACAATAATTAGAAAGGGCTTTGTAAATTTAATTTATAGCTCACAGTGTATCAACTTCATAACCTCTAGTCAACTGAAATTCAGGCATGTCATATGTATATTCTGAACATCAATTTCATACCGCACTATTCGTAATGGGCAACTGTAATCTTCCCTCAGTAGCCTGGGCTCTGAGCATGAAAATATATGTTTTACTACTATACTGAAAGGATCCAATGGCCCTTTACTTAAAAGTCTCTAAGCAGTTAGATCAAAGATCCTGGAAGTTTTAAAATTCAGGGCAAAAGCTACCATTTTAAATTTTGTTTCACATATTCTCCTATGTTAGTGTCTAATATCCTGGGTGCCATATGGTGATAATTTCATATCCTCATTGATAACACACCACACTGCAAGGAGAAAGGAAATGGCAAATTAAGGTGGAGTCTGAACAAATGCAAAGGCATTCTGAAAAGTCTTCAGAATCAGATCCTAAATGTACCTGCAATGTCTTCTCCTTTTAAAGAATCACCAAACAATTAGATAAGGAACAAAAAGCTACACTACGAAATGACACTTCAAGGCAATCAATCCTGCTTCTCTCCCTCACTCCCTGCCTCTCTCTGTATCACACCTCTGTCTCTCTTTCTCTCCTTCCTCTACCTCCACACACACACACACACACGCACACATACTCACACACACGCTGATCCTTATTTCAGACTCACAATTAAAAGATAAGTCCCCTAAACAAAGATAACATTAAGTAGGCTTAACATCACATTTTATATCATCTTTTCAATACCTGCCCTTACTTCACTCATTCCATTTCAGGGCTGCCCTTGATGTGTCGTCCTTCTTTGCTATACTCCCTAGAGCCTTTTCTTATTGTACTTAATTAGCCACTTATTTATTTACTTATATGTATTTATTAATTCAGGTTGACTTCATTGGGGTAACACGATTAATAAAATGTTATAGATTTCAGGTGTACAATTCTAGAATACATCACCTATATATTGTACCATGTGTTCACCACCCCAAGTCCAGTCTGCTACCCTCACCATTTATTCCCCCTTCACCCTTTTTTACCTCCCCCACCCCCCTTTCCCTCTAGTATTCACCAAACGATTGTCTGTGGGTCTTGTTTTCTAATCCATTCAGCTACCCTTAATCTTTTAATGTTTTTATCCTCACCTAAGGACACTTTTTCATTGCATTTAGAGATAGAAGAAGGAAGAGAGAAAAACATTGATGTCAGAGAGAAGCATCGATTGGTTGCCTCCTGTATGTGCCCAGACCTAAGATTATACATGTCCAGACCAGAGGTCACATGCTCCCACACCTGGACCAGGGATTGAACCTGCAACCTAAGTATGTTCCCTGACAAGGAATCAAACATACAACCCTGTGGCTCTGGAATGACACTCCAACCAACTGAGCCACAGCAGACAATGCTGCACTATATCTTTTAGCTGGAGACTTCAACCATTTATATTACAAGTGATTATTGACAGGTATGTATTTATTGCCATTGTATTCTTTATAACTAAGTTTTTCTGTTTTGTATTGTTTTGTTTTCTCCTTTTTTTTATAAGGAAGACCCTTTAATATTTCTTGTAATACTGTTTGGTGGTTATAAACTCCTTCAGAACTTCTGAGAAGCTCTTTTATTTCTCTTTCAATTTTAAATGATAGGGTACAGGAGTTGTGGTCGTAGGTCCTTGATTTTCATCACTTTGAATATTTCATATCAGTCCCTTCTGGCCTGAAATGCTACTGATGAGAAATCAGCTGACAATTTTATGGGAGTTTCCTTGCAGGTAAATGTCTTTCTCTCGCTGCTTTTAAGACTCTCTTCGTCTTTAACTTTTGCAGTTTTAATTATGATGTGTCTTGGTGTGCACCTCTTTGGGTTCACTTTGTTTGGAACTCTCTGCACTTCCTGGACTTGTGTGTCTTTTTCCTTCATCAAGTCAGGGAAGTTTTCAGTTTTATTTCTTCAAACAGGTTTTGATTCTTTGCTCTCTCTCTTCTCCTTCTGGTACCCATATGATATAGATGTTGTTATACTTCATCTTGTCCAAAAGGCTCCTTAAACTATCCTCATTTTTCTTAAATTCTTTTTTTTTTTAACTGCACTGATTGGGTGTTTGTTTTCTGCTATCTTGTCTTCCAAACGCTGACCTGATCCTCTGCTTCATCCAATCTACTGTTTATTCCTTTCAGTGAATTCTTCATTTCTGAATGCTTCTACTTTATGGTTTCTATGTCCTTTTCCATGCTGGTGAAGTTCTCACTAAGTTCCTTGAAGTTATCACTAAGTTCCTTGGGTATCCTCATAAACATTTTTTGGAACTCTATCTCTGGTAAATTACTTGCCTCCATTTCATTTAGCTCTTTTTCTGGAGATTTCTCCTGTTCTTTAATTTGGGGTATGTTTCTTTGTCTCCTCGTTTGGCTGCTTCTTTGTGTTTGTTTCTGTGCATTAGGTAGATGCGTTGCTTAGCCAGTGTGACTCAGTTGGTCAGACTGCCATCCCATAAACCAAAAGGTCACAGTTCAATTTCTGGTTGAGGCACAAGGCTAGATAATGGCTTCAGTGATCCCAGTCAGAGAGCACGCAGGAGACAGCCTATCAATTTCTCTCACATTGATGTCTGTCTCTTTCTCTCTTTCTCTCTCTCTCTGTTTCTCTCTCTCTCTGTGTCTCTCTCTCCCTCCCCTCTCTCCTCTCCCTCTCCCCCTCTCTTTCTGGAATTACACACACACACACACACACACGCACATACACACAAGCCTTTGCTGATAAACTACCCTTCCATATCAGTATAACCTTTCTTCCTTTCAACACATATAATACTTTGTATTTCTCTTTAGCCACTTTCTGTCCCTTATTTTTCAATATCTTGTTTCCTCTATTCCCTAGACATATTTCTCCCCAACATATTTTCAAATTCCTCAAAATAATTCTCTCTACAATGCCATTGCTCACCTAGACTATTACTGATTTTATCATATCCTTTCTCCCTTTATTTGAAGTACTATTTAGTTAAATCCTAGATAAAATAGAAAATTTCTTGAAGAAATGGTATTATATTTATCTTTGGTACACAGCCTTAATAAAGTTGTTCAATAAAACTTGGCTAAATAAGTTTAATTTGAATTTCTGTAAATTGATAATGAATCCGATGCAGTTAAGGAAAAATTCAAAAGTACCACCAAAAGTACCATATCTAACCATCACCTTTATTTATTTATTTATTTATTTATTTATTTATTTTTAGAGAGAGGGGGAAGGAAACATCAATGTATGGTTGACTCTCACTTGGCCCCCACTGGGACCTGGCCTGCAACCCAGGCATGTGCCCTGACCGGGAATCGAACTAGCGACCCTTTGGTTCACAGCCTGCACTCAATCCTCTGAGCTATACCAGCCAGGGCCTAACCATCACCTCTTATCCCATTATATGACAGAAAATCAGAAAAAAAAATACATAAAAAAAAAACAACTAAATTTATTCTGTATTTTCTCTCCTAAGACCAAGTTGTTTCTACAAAATACTTTTGACAGGAAAAGAAAGATCCAATGTAACTTTCTCATAATGATGCCACATTTTTTTTCCTCACTGGAGGACATGCTTTCAGCGATTTTTGAGAGGGGGAAGGGGGCAGAGAGAGAGAGACATCAATGTGAGAGAAAAACATTGATCAGTCGACTCCCATGTGCACCTCAACCGAGGATTGAACCTATACCACCTAGGTGTATGCCCTCACCAGGAATAGAACCAACCGAGTCACTGAGCCAGGGCATAGTGCAGGATTTTTAAGTAAGCAAATGACCATTAATCTCATTATTCTTCTTAGCCAAGTTTCCAACATATGAGAATTGTTTGTGCATACGCCATTTTGCAATCATTGCCCAACACAGACCACATTGGTGACTTAAACATACTGTGCTTAGGCAGCATCCACAGTTTACGTGATAAGAATTAAAGCCTCTTACTGAGGCCTTTTACTGAGATCTTTTTACCACAAATTTGCTTATTCCATTTGCATTACAGAAAACACACTGAATGTTATACTACAAGAGACACCACAATAAGATCCTTATTTACCTTATAACTTTGGCTACAGTTTTACTTTGAATAAGTCAAATGTTTTACATATCTAAGGAAACGTTCCATTGGTTTCTGTTGATCAGTTATAATGAAAATATTTTCAAATCAAGGGTGAATTTCTCTTCTTTTATAATATATGTGAGGAGGACCCACCAAAAAAACAAAATTATCTTCTATAGGTTAAGCCCCTTGTAGTACAGGCTTCCCCCTAGTTGGGTGTTCTAGAAACCCATCTCTATCAGTGTACTAGCTGGTGGTGGTGTGGGAGGCTGCATTCAGCTTCAGTGAATTTTTTTGTGAAGACTCTTTCAACACTTTTGCCATTCCACGATGGGTCATTTACAAGCACACCAGCCCACACCGTGCTGAGTGTTCAGCAGTTTTTGATCAAAAATGGCATTGAGCCCTGGCTGGTGTAGCTCAGTGGATTGAGCGCGGGCTGGGAACCAAAGGGTCCTGGTTCGATTCCCAGTCAGGGCACATGCCTGGGTTGCGGGCCAGGTCCCCAGTGAGGGCCATGTGAGAGGCAACCATACATTGCTGTTTCTCTCCCTCTCTGTCTCCCTCCCTTTCCCTCTCTCTAAAAATAAATAAATAAAATCTTTAAAAAAAAAAATGGCATTGATACCCCATGCCCCACCCTCTCTATTCACCTGATTTCACCTTGCGTGACTTTTTTTGTTTCCCCAAATGAAAAAAAGTCCTCGAAGGGAAAAATTTTGCTGATGTGGAAGAGATGAAACAAAAAAACAGCAGAAGCACTAACAGGAGTCAAAATTGACGAGTTCAAAAAATGTTTTGAGCAGTGGAAAAAATGTCTGATAAGTGTATTGCATCAAGTGGAGAGTACCTTGGAGGTGACTAAAGTTTGAACATGTAAGAATAAATACACAACTTTTAACAAATGAATTCTGGGTCCCCCCTGTACATATTTAAATGATGTAATGTTGATTCAGACACTCTAGCAACAAGTATCTTTAATTTTTGCACATTTTTTTAAACCACTATCAGTCCCATAATGATCCAGGGTTCATAAACACTAGCTAAGCCACCTTTGTTTATGGTTGTGCTTTGTCCTGTAAATCAATTGTAATAACGTGGCTTTTATACTATTTCTTGTGAAACATCCATCAAGAGAAATTATTCCAGAATTGAAAGTAAGTAAAATCAATTACTGCTTGTTCTCCCAGAGTAGTGTTGGGTGCATCTTTGATTAACTTTCTATTGACTAGGCATTTTTACAATTTTGAGGGCTGGAGGTTATCCTGTAGAAAAGTATTATCAATTCAAATGATCCTTATCTAGGAGTATACAAATTCATGTCTATAATAATAAATACAAATGTTGCAATTTATATGTTATAAATATATATAATTGCTTTTAGATGCCATCGGTTTTAGTCTGATTAAAAAAGATAACTCCCAATATTACAACAGAGTGTTATATAGGATATTATCAAGTTCTATGTCTATTGGAAATATTTCACCATCCTTTTTTTTTAAAGATTTTATTTACTTATTTTTGGAGGGAGGGGAAGGGGAAGGGAAAGAGAGGGAGAGAAACATCAATGTGTGGTTGCCTCTTGCACACTCCCCACCCAGGACCTGGCCTGCAACCCAGGCAAGTGCCGTGACTGGGAATCAAACTGACGACCCTTTAGTTAGCAGGCTGGCATTCAATGCACTGAGCCACACCAGCTAGGGCCTATTTCAGCATTCTTGACAGATTATATAAACTCTGACTTCCAAAATTTCCTTTGAACCCAGTTTTGACATTTTATTAGTTACCTCATTAATTAATGAATTTTTAAAAATCTTTGATGCATGTTTATTTTATGTTACATGAAAGCCATGTTTTTAATCTTTTAAAATTATAATATGATAAAAAATGAAACATTAAATAAAAATTATAATCAGGAATCCTAAAATATATCACAGCTTTAATAATATAAAAATCATCTTGTTTTCCATCTATGAGTTTGTCCCCATTTTCCTTGTTAGTTCAGTTTTTTCATTAGATTCACATATGAGTGAGATCATATGGTATTTGTCTTTCTCTCAAGGTACACGGTGGAGGGACTGGGCAAAAAGGAAAAAGGACTCATGGCCATAAACAACAGTGTGGTGATTGCTGGGGGCTGGGGGGGTATAAGGGAACTAAAAGGCAATGTAAAAATACGTAATAAAGATTAAATTTATAAAAATTATAATGTAAGTTAACAACTATTCTACCCTTACTACATGACAGGCATATTCTGAATGTTGTCTCTAAATCATTTAACTTTCACAATAGCCCTACAGGGCTATAATCATTACCACACTGATTTAGAGATGAGAAAATTGAAGCATAAGGAATATAGCTTGTTGAAGTCTATATGCCTCTATTTGAAGCCAAACTATTTTTTTATTCAACTCTGTCTATTGCTTTTTTTAACTATTCATTTTTCTCAATTCATGTCTTCCTACCCAGTTGGTTGCTTTTGGTGGGGGGGGGGGGACTGAGGTCTTGTCTTGATTCATTTCCATCTAAGACTCCCTGCCAAATGCTGTTATACCCCACTCCCTCCTACGCAATGCTTAATGTCTAATCTGGAAAGTGACCCCCACTTCTTAAAAAAGATCTTAGCACAGAGGTTCTCAGACTTCACTATGCATCAGAAATACCTGCAAGGCTTGATAAAATACAGACTGTTGAGTATCATCCCCAAAGTGTCTGATTCAGTAGGTCTGGGTGGGAAAAAAAAAAAAGAATCTGCATTTCTAGAAAGTTCCATATGATGCTGACACTTTGTTTGGAGGCCACACTTTGAAACCTACTGTCTTCATATACACTGCTAAATCTCCTACAGGTCGACTGCTCATTAATCTAGGTTAGATACCGTCTATTTCTTGATCATGATACTTTCATTGCTCACCCGTATCCCTGGATGTGTGTAACCTCTCCTCTGTCTCCTTTTGTTACCACAGGAGCACTTGTCCTCACATGTACTGTTATATCTATAGATGCAAATATTCTAAAATGTACTGTGGTGGATGACCTCAGCATAGCAACTATTTCTCCTAAAGGCTCCAGTACACAGCCCTATTTGTCACACCTGCCTTAATCTGAATATAGGGCAGTTAAAACACTTTTTGGAGGGTAGGGGGGTAGGAAGATCTCTGAGATACTAACTCTCCTTGTCATAAAGTCTGCAAATCATTGCCCTTGAAGCAGCTGCTAATTACATTGCTCCTACTGCCATTACTATTGTAATTGCTTCCCTCCTATCCCCTACTGCTTCCTAGCTCCAAGGCTGCTCCTTCATGGCCAAATAACTTTATGGGCACTGTGTCCTCTCTCAAAGTTACTCCTGGTCTGCTGTTGATGATTTATGGGGTCACTACAATATTGGTTAAACAGTAACAAGAAATACAGAGTAAACAGATTTGACATTCAACTCTCTGATGTTATTTCTACTAGTTATGAAGAAAGTTAAACAGAAAAAATATTTCTTTTGAAAAAATATTGTTTATTATTGTACATATTGACAAAAAACACTTTTTTTAACAGTTAAGCAAACCTGTTTGTGATCAAACTATAGCAGGTTGCTAGGCCACATTGAGCTTAATGCACCATTATTGACAGAGGCCTGGTTTCTAAATGTGCTTTTAAAATGGTTTTCTTCCATATCATTTTCTTATTAGGGAATTTTACAGTAGCTACCCAGCACATTACCACATCATAAGACCAAAGTATAAGATGGTGTATTAATATATTTAGTTAGAAGCTGCTTTGAAAAGTGTGATAGATTCTTGCTGAAATAGAATTTTTTTTTTTTTTCTGGAGGTTGTGAGCTAGAGAAACCAGATTCAGCAGACACCAGAAAGTATCCTCCACTCATTTCTGTTGAGTAGCAAGAAGGAACAAGCAATGGACTTTGGTCAGAAATAGACCAAAGGGAAATAAGTAGCTACATTTTAAATGGTAGCTCTAACTTATAACTTATAAATGGATGTCAATTCTGACTTTTTTATAGTAAAGAAAATAAAGGCATATCCTGGGGCTCCAGTTTCCTCTGACTTCTGTCATGATATCCTTTAAAAATATATCATCCAGAAAAGTTCAAGAGTGGCAGCTATTGAAATAATGTCTGTTTGCTTCCATTTAGAAATTACCTAACTTATAATTCACCTATCATAAATCTTTTTTAATCTATAAACTGTCTTATGGTAGTAACTATTTTCACTGGGGTTACTGAAGGATAAAGTACATGTTACTTTATTTTATTTAAAAAATGCACATTAATTGCTGTCAAATAATATTGGTTTCCTCTATGATTTGCTGAACTATGGTATAAATTTTGAGAAAACTATCTGTGTTAGTTGAAGTGTAAGGTGTAAAGAGGGGACTTTTGTTAATAATAGTTTTACTAAGATATAATTCATATACTATACATTCATCCACTTTTTTTTAATCCTCGCTGAGGACATTTTTTCTTCGTTTTTAGAGAAAGAGGAAGGGAAAGAGAGAGAAAGAGAGAAAGGCATAGATGTGAGCGAGAAGCATTGTCTGGCAGCCTTCTTGTACCCTGACCGACCATGGATGAAACCTGCAACCTGGGTATGTGCCCTGACTGGGAATCAAACTGGCAACCTTTTGGTTTACAGGTTGATGCTCCAATAAACTAAGCCACACCAGCCAGGGAGAATTCATCCACTTAAAGTATACAATTTAACGGTTTTCAGTGTATTCATAGATATGTGCAGTAAGACCACTATCAATTCTAGAACATTTTCATTTCAAAAAGAAACTCCATCCCCTTTGGTTATCACAACCCCATCTTGTTCCTGCCCCATCCCTAAACAATATGACTTGACTATGCTGAATTTCACATAAATAAAATAGTATGTTGTCTTTTGATACTAGTTTCATTCACTTAGAATGATGTTTTCAATGTTCATGCAATTTTCAGCATGTATAAGTACTTCATTCATTTTTATGGCTGAATGATGTTCCCTTGTATGGATATATGACTTTGTTTATCTGTTCATCCATTGATGGACATATGGATTGTTTCCATCTTTTGGCTCTCGTGAGTAGTGCTGCTACAAACATTTGTGTACAAGGTTTTGTGCAGACATATGTTTTCAATTCTCTTACATCTATATGTAGGTGTGGAACTGCTGGGTCATATACTCTGCGTTTAAGCATTTGAGAAACTGTCGGGCTGTTTTCCAAGTTGGCTACGCCATCTTCTATCTGCACCAGCAGTGTATTAGATGCTTTTCCAATTTCTCAACATTCTCACTAACACTTGTTATTTTCTGACTGGTTCTAGTCATTCTGTATTCAAGTGGTATCTCATGGAGGTTTTGATTTGCATTTCTATGGTAACTAAATTTGTATGTATTGACCATTTGTATCTTTTCTCTGGAGCGATGTCTACTTAGATCTTTTGCTCATTTCCTAAGTGGGTTATTTGTCTCATTACTGAGTTTTAAAAGTTCTTTGTATATTCTGGTATAAACCCTTATTAGATATATGTTTTGCAAATATTTTCCCCCCATTCTGTAGAATGTCTTCTCACTTTCTCGAGAGTGTGATTTGAATCACAGAAATTTTAATTTTTTTATGAAGTTCAATTTATTGTTTCTTTTGCTGCTAGTGCTTTGGGGGTCAGATCTATGAATCCATGGTCAAATCTAACTTCATGAAAATTTACTTTTATGATTTTTGCCAAGATTTTTATTGTTTAATTCTTACATTACATTTGGGTATTTGACACATTTTGAGCTCATCTTTGCATATATAATGAAGTGTCCAATTTCAATCTCTTGTACGTGAATATCCAGTTGTCACAGTGCATTTGCTGAAAAGACTCTTCTTTCCCTATTACATTGTCTTGGCGCCCTTGTGAAATGTCAGTTGACCATAGACAGATGAATGTATTTCTGGACTCTTATAGTCATTGATCTATATAGCTATCTTAGGCAGCACCATACTGTCTTGATTATTGTTGTTTTGAAATCAGGAAGAGTGAATTCTTAAATTTCATTCTTCTGTTTCAAGATTATGTTTTCTATTCTGCTATATTGTCTATACCTGCAATTCCGTATTAATTTTAGGATGTCTCATTCACTTCCATGAAAAAGCCAAATGGAATTCTGATAGAAATTATACCGAATCAGCAGATCATTTGAGAGACTGTTGCCATGTTAACAATATTAAATCTTCTAATCCAATAACATGAAATGTTCCATTTATTTAGAATCTTCTTTAATGCCTTTCAACATTGTTTTTGTAGTTTTCAGAGCATAAATTTAGCATTTCTTTTGTTAAATCTATTCCTAAATATTTTATTGTTTGTAATGTTTTAGAATTCTATTCTAAATAGAATTTGTCTTCCTTTTCATATTGTTCACTGTAATTATATAGAAATACAATTTATTTCTGTATATTAATCCTATAATCTTGCTGAAATCATTTACTAGTTCTAATAATTTTAAGTATTTTAAGGAATAAAAAATTCCTTAGGATTTTTTATATACAAGATCATGTTGCCTAAGAATATAGAACACACACTTTGCTGTTTCTTTGTACATCTTACAATTTTTTATTAGAAACTGGGCCTCTTAGATACTATATTATAACAAATCTGAGTAATGGCCACCCTTCTGGGATTTATTGTTTACTTGCTTAACAACTGGCTGGATTATTTTAGTGAAGTATATTCTCCCTCCTTTCCCTGCATCCTGCAGTCTCTGATCTTGCTCCTCAGGGAGCACTACCTTAGGAATGCTGACAGTCACTCTGTGGTGACTGGTCTTGGCAGGGCTCTCTCTGACTCACTTCCCTTAGATCACAGCTGTTAAACTTCACTAATTGCCACCTAATTCTTTTGCAGCAATACCTGGGGCATCAATTGTTTCACAGCCAATGTAATCAAATTTGGGCTCCTTTCTACGAATAGTGCTAAAATCAGTGTTTGAAATTTGTTTTGATCTCAGGAGGGCTCCTCCCAGATGTTACTTCCCCTATTTCTCTCCTGCAGATTCCTGGGTCTCTTGGGCCTTTCTCTTGCCTTTCGCTGTGCAATGATCTGGGGTGATGGCAAGACAGGCCCCAGTATTCTCAGTGGTGTCCCACCCAAGGCAGAGCCTCTAGACACAGGAGTGAGGGGCTGGTCATCAGTAGGACGCTACCACTTCTCAGCATCACTGCCATGGAACTCAGTTCAATAACAGACTGAGCAGCAGGGGGCAGGATGAGTAACGCTGAGGTCCTGCCTCTTCTGGAAAGACAGCCCTCCCAGTGAGAGCCTGGGAGAGCAAGCTGGGTGGTATCAGCTGTACCAGTACCCAGGGGAATTTCTATCCTCCCACTGAGAAAGGAGAAGAAAGTAAAGTGGAAGGTTTCGTTAAATACCACGGATTTGCTCAGTTCTTAACCAAGATTTAGTAAATTTCTTAAATAGGATGTCCTTAGGGCCATTTCCAGAGACTTTATTTTTCATTTTATTTTTATATTTCATTGACTGGTTTATTTTACTTAACATAATACTCTCCAGGTCTATCCATGCTATTGTGAAAGGTAAGATTTCCTTCTTTTTAAAATATCTTTAAATTTTTAAAAACATTTTTATTGTTGTTCAAGTACAGTTGTCTCCATTTTCCTGCCACCACTTTCCTAACCTCACCCACCCCCACCTCCCACCCTCAATCCTACCCTCTCTTTGGCTTTGTCCACGGTCCTGCATACATGTTCCCTTATGACCCTTCCCCTCTTTTTCCCGTTGTCCATCTCCCTCTTCCCCTCTGGTTACTGCCAGTTTGTTCTTTATTTCAATGTTTCTGGTTATATTTTGCTTGCTTGTTTGTTTTGTTGATTAGGTTCTGCTTATAGGTGAGATCATACGGCTTTTGTTTTTCACCACCTGGCTTATTTCACTTAGCATAATGCTTTCCAGATCCATCCGTGCTGTCACAAAGGGTAGGAGCTCCTTCTTTCTTTCTGCTATGTAGTATTCCATTGTATAAATGTACCATAGTTTTTGATCCACTCATTTACTGTTGGACACTTAGGTTGGTTCCAGCACTCCACACTAGGAAGACAAACAATCCAATTAAAAAATGGGCAAATGACCTGAACAGACACTTCTCCAAGGAGGACATACAGAGGGCCCAGAGACATATGAAAGGATGCTCAGCATCATTAGCCATCAGAGAGATGGAAAATAAAACTACAAAGAAATACCACTTCACATTAATCAGAATGGCCATCATAAACAAATCAACAAACTGTAAGTGTTGACAAGGCTGTGGAGAAAAAGGAGCCCTAGAACTTTGTTGGTAAGAATGCAGACTTGTGCACCCACTGTGGAAAACAGTATGGAATTTCCTCAAAAAACTAAAAATGGAACTGCCTGTTGACCCAGCAATTCCACTGCTAGGAATATACCCTAAGAATCCTGAATCACCAATTCCAAAGCACCTATGTACCCCAATATCCATAGCGGCATAATTTTCAATAGCTAGAGACTTTAATTGTTTTTTTCCTAATTTTTCACCAGTTTCATCAATTTGGAGCAGTCTCAAAGCTCCAAATGCTATCATGTCAAAAGTGGAACTCCAGGGGTTTTATATTTAATAAGCTTAAACTGCAGACCTTTTCCCAAATGGAGAATCTTTTTTTTTTAAATCAAGTATCAGAATTGCAAGTAGTGACAGTATGAAGGAGAAAACAATAAGCATGTTGTATGCTGATCCTGAAACCTTGCTGAACTCATTTATTATTTTTAACAGTTTTTAGTAGATTCCTAAAGAGAGAAGTTAATTTCATCCTGGGCCAAGAGTCAAAGCTCAATACAGCCCAACACATATAGAAAGCTTATAACTGTAAATGTGTGTATGTATGTTCTGAATTGTTAGATTAGGTATTAGTATTAGATATGAGTCTTTGGTAGCAAATACTTAAACAGATATGCAGTACACCCAAACTAAGGTAATATATGATTCATTTTAACATGGTGCATCCTATTAATACTTTTTGTTTCAAAACTTTTTTAGTCTCTATGACTCTAACAAGTTTCTTTTCCTTTAACATATAACTAGTTCTATGATTTTTCTCTATATACTACTAACTTACAGGAGGAACTGCCAGAAATGCATACATCTTCAACACAAGTAAACTACTAGCCAACTTTGTAATTTATCGACACAGTAAATTCTTAAATTAAATTTTATTCTTTCAGAGGTAGTCATTAACCTTAACCATGGAATATAAACTAACTGTACTGATAATATAATTTCCATTAGGGAGCAAATAACTCCCTATGAGCTACATTTTGCTTCCTATGATGTCTCTGGTATACATATTCAGACACAAAACTTTGCAGTGCTGCACTGATCACATAGAAAACAGAATAGTATTTTTATTTATCGTGAGCTCTCATTTCTCCTGTGACTTATACCTCTTAACAAAGTTTATTTTAAAGAACAATTGGGAGTGGTTTGTAGAATGAGAATACCATTTAGTGAGGAAATTTAACTTCTCTGAAATGACACAGCTTTAATGACAAACATGATGACAAACAGAGATTATTTTCCTTGAAAAATTATAACTGCTGGTTTTTATTGCTGGTTTTTATCGCTGCTTCTTTCAGAAATACAGCAAAGGCACCTATATTGTGCTCATAGTCAAGGCATGTTCAAACATCAAAGAAAAAATTAAGTGTGTCCTTCAAAAACATGAAATGACCTAGATGGTTATGAAACTAGTATGAATTTTGTATCAAAAGAAATAAAGATTCAGAAATATCAAAATGTAAGTGTATATATGAAGTGAGCTTGCAGTTTCTTCCTTCAAAGTAACTCTATCAGACTTGCTGTTTCACCTCTTACCAATACTCCACAGGGTGTTAAAGTCTATACTTTAATATAGACTTAAATTTTTATATTTTCATATCAGCAAAGTCCATTTTTTAGTGCTGTGTCTTCAAAATTCTCCCATGTTAATGTATCAGATTAACTTTAAATTATTTGCTTCAACAGAAAAAAGAATACATGGTTAATTAAATCCAAAATCACAGCCAAATGACCAAATTCTATAACTCAAATCTCAGAAAAAAATCTAGTAACAGGATCCTTTAACTTTTAATATCTTTCTCTAGCAAATCATCAATAATATAAGGTCATTCTAGAATACAGTATTTAATCAAGTGTTCATTTCATTATTCAGGAATGAATAACACTTTTATTTTTTTTTAATTTTTTCAAAGACTCCATTTATTTATTTTTACAGAGAAGGGAAAGTAAGGAGAAAAACAGGCAAAGAAACATCAATGGGTGGTTGCCTCTCGTGTGCCCCCCACTGGGGACCTGGCTGGCAACCCAGGCATGTGCCCTGACTGGGAATCAAACCAGCGACCCTTTGGTTTGCAGGTCAATGCTCAATCCACTGAGCCACACCAGCCAGAGCTGAATAACAATTTTAAATTCTACTTCTTGATTATTTTAATTCCCACAATTACTTTTTTAAAGATTAAAAATATGGAGCTTGGATTACATTTATCATTATATACTACTAAATTAAATCAGAAAGTGTTCCTTAATAATAACATATGAACATCAGCTAGGGCTTTGAAAGACACATGTTTGTTTAGTAGGGAAAGTCTAAAAAATAATAAAATCTGCTGAAATCCCTGGTTTAATTATTAAAGTCAAATGCAGTTTTACAGTATCAACATTAATACATTCTGGTGGTGCTACAGATAAACCTGAACTGAAATAGAAGTTGTTTTAAAAGAAGTCAGTTGTTGGTGAGGTACAAATACCATATGATCTCACCTTTACCTGGAACATAATCAACAAAAGCAAAAAGCAAGCAAAACTTAAGCAGAGACATTGAAATTAAGAACAATCTAACAATAGCCAGGGGGGAGGGGGAGGGGACAATGGGGAGAAGGATTTTCAGGAACTACTATAGAGGAAACATGGACAGAACCAAGGGTGGGGAGGGAGGCGGGAAAGGGAGGTGGGATTGGAGGGGGAGGGGAGGGGAGAGTATGCAGACAACTATAATTGAACAACAATAACGTAAAAAAAAATTTAAAAAAGTTAGTTGTTGTAGATGTACCACTAACTTTCATCTGATTGAGAGGCAGAGTTAGTGATATTATTTCAAAAATTAATAGACCATATTATTATAGTTACTTCACCCACAAAGTATGAATACTAACTCCTGTATTTTCAAGCTCTTTCAATTCTTGCACACTGATGAAAACAAAATGTGCATCACATTTTTTAATTTTTTTTTTAAGATTTCATTTATTTATTTTCAGAGAGAGGAGAAGGGAGGGGAGAAAGAGCAATGTATGGTTGCCTCTCACATGGCCCTCATTGGGGACGTGGCCCGCAATCCAGGCATGTGCCCCAACTGGGAATCGAACCGGGACCCTCTGGTTCCCAGTCCACACTCAATCCTCTGAGCTACACTGGCCAGGCGGATTTTTTAATTTTTTTTGACAATTAAAAATTGTATATTTATGAGGTATACGATGTGGTATTTTGCTATATGTGTACACTTTGAAATGATTCAAACTAATTAACATAACCATCATTGCAAACAGTTACCTTTTATATACATTTGTGTGGTAAGGACACTTGAGATGTACTCTTTTGGCAAATTTTAAGTATACAATATATTATTATTAATTATAATCACCAAGCTGTCCATTACATCCTCAAAGTGAACTTCACATATAAGTGAGATCGTACACTATTTGCATTTCTACGTCTGGCTTATTTCTCTTGGCATAAGGTCCCTGCCCTTCAAGTTTATCCACGTTATGGGAAATGGCAGGATTTTATTTTTTTAAGACTGAATCCACTCTATTTTTTTATGACCTCATCTTCTTTATCCATTCATCTGTCAATCAACACAGGTTGTTTTCACATCTTGGCTAATGTGAATAACGCTGCAGTGAACATGGGAGTCCAGGTATCTTTTTGAACTACTGATTTCATTTCCTTTGGGTATATATACCTAGAAGTGGGAATGTTGGATCTAATGGTAGACCTAACCAACAGTGCATAAGGGTTTCCTTTCTCCACATCCTCACCAACACTTGTTATCTTTTAACTTTTTCACAATAGCATCCTAACTGGTGAGATCTCCTTGTAGTTTGGATTTGCATTTCTCTGATATTGAGCATCTTTTCATGTATATGCATTTTCAATAGATTCGGTCATTTGTATATCCTCTTTGGAAAAATGTCTACTCAGGCTATCTGTCCATTTTTAATAGATTTGGGGTTTTTTTTGGTTGAACTGTATGATTTCCTACGTATTTTGGATATTAACACCTTATCAGATATTTGTTTTGAAAATATGCTCTCCCATTCTGTAAGTTCTCTTTTCATTTTGTTGATGGGTTTCCTTTGACATGCAAAAACATTTTAGTTTGATGTAGTCCCATTTGCTTACTTTTCTTTTTGTTGCCTGAGCTTTTGGTGTGAATTCAAAAAAAAAAAAAATCATTGCCAAGACTAATGTCAAGGAGGTTTTCCCATTTTCTGTCTTACACTTGTCTTTAATTCATTTTAAGTTGCATGCGTGTTGTGTGTAGTGTAATATAAGGGTCCAATTACATTCCTTTGCATGTGGCTAATTATCTAATATATTTTTTAAATAGACAATCCTTTCCTCATTGCATATACTTGGTGTCTTTGTTAAAAATTTCATTGACCATATATGTGTTTAATTTCAAGGATGTCTACTCTGCTCTGTTGGTCTAAGTGTCTACTTTTATGCCATTCTAACATGGTTTGGATTACTATAGCTTTAATACAGTTTGCAGTCAGGAAACTTTGTTCTTCTTGCTCATAGTTATTTGGGATCTTATGTGGTTACACAGAAATTAGGATTGATTTTTTTCTAGTTCTGTGAAAAATATCATTAACATTACGATAGAGATTGCACTGAATCTGCAGATTGCTTTGGGTAAATGGGTATTTTAACAATATTAATTATTTAAATTGATGAACACTGGATATCTGTTTAATATATTCCTAAGTATTTTCTTCTTTTTTTTTGCTATTGTAAATTAGATTATTTTCTTAATGTCATTTCAGATAGTTTGTTATTACTACATAGAAGAGTGGCTAATGTGAATGACACTAGTATCTCTGCATTGATGAATATACATATTGGGTATTTTTCCAAGACTATAACCTAATAATAATCATAACTTGAAAATCTTAATTACATGATCTTTTATAATAGCCCCCCATAACTCCCCCTCTCAAAAAATAAGAGAACTGTAAATGAATTTTGCAAGATTTATAGATTAAGGGCTCTTGGCAGAGGATCTAATAAAAATATTCACTTCATAAAGAAGTAAACACAACTAGGGTAGGGAAATGACTTGTTTAAAATGACAGGACTTCCAAAGCAAAGTGGATGACAGAACTGGGAACCACTGCCTTTCTACGTCATGCTCTGTCCTTTAAAGTTACATCTTTTTTTTTTTTAAGCAGAAAAACTCAACACTACTGATATTTGGGACTAAATGATTCATTGTAGAAGGTTGTTTTGGGTGTTGCGCAATGTTTAGCGGTATCCCTGGCCTCTACCCCCCAGATGCCAGTTGTACCCTTTTCCTGGGTGTAACAATCAAACATCTATCCAGAAATGTTTCTTAAAAATTCCCTGGTCATACAAAATCTCCCACGATTACAACCACTGCTTTAAAATTAATGAAGCTTAACTCTGTACAAAGCCTTAAGACAGTAACAGTCAAGAAAAATATATGTATATACTCAGGAATTTGATTGTCTTCCTCTCCATTTCCTTTGTCTTTCTATATTTAAGCTCTTTGAATACAGTACTATATCTGATTGCATGTTGTTCCTTCAAAGCCCTATCCCACCGACAAGACAGTGGTAAATAAGCTGGTTTGATATGGCATTATTTCAAAATTGTCACAGGGAAAAATATGCTGGATATTTAATTAGTGCCACCTCTTGATTTCCAAAAAGGCGTAAAATTGACAAAATACTACACTTAAAAGTCTCTGGCAACTTCTTACTAAGTGCTGAAATGGCAAATTAACAGAGAACTGAAGTGGTGTGGTTTCTCCTTCATGCACCATTTGAATTGCTCTCAGCTTTCATTTGCATCCCACACTCGAAATTCCCTGCATCTTCTGACAGAAAGTTCAAATTTCAGGCTCTGAATGGGGTGGACAGAAGACTGCCATAGCAAAAATGGTTGCAAACACAGATCTATTTTTGTTTATCACTTTAATTCCAAAAAAGAAATTGGAACCTTGCTTTCTTCACATGAGGCACGAAAGACAGCCTTAAGTTAACACTATTAATTTGTTTTATTTTATATATTTTTATCCTGAATATCTCTAGCAGTGGTGTCCAACCCACGGCCCACAGGCCGCATGCTGCCCCTGAGGACTATGAATACGGCAAAACACAAAATCATAAATTTGCTTAAAACCTTTTTTTTTTGCTCATCAGTTTTCATTAGTGTTTGTGTATTTAATGTGTAGCCAGAGACGCCAAAGGATTGGACAACCTGGCTAAAGGAAACACGTTTAAGAATTTTGGGTAAAATAACACAATTATTTCAACTTAGAGGGATTTTGGTAACTATACAATAGAAATCGAAGTAGTTAAATGGCATCTTCCATAAGACGATCAGTAAAATATTAACTGTTTGTTTCAGTGGTTGCAATTTAACAAAAATTAAGGAAAATTAAATTATGTGTGTTTTACCATTAAAATTATAATAATCCTAAACTGTTTTTCTTTCTTTATTTATTTTTCTACATAACCTGCTGCACATAAAGAACTTTGCTGAGGATTATATAATGAAGAAAACAAAGATTAGCATACAAAACAGGAAAAAAAGTAACTCTTTTCCTCACTGATTGTCTGGAATGCTAAAATTGCAAACATTACATGTATAAAAAGAACAAGAAGAGGTCAAATATATATCTTGATTCAGAGTCTAAAATAAGAATCTTCACAATATTATATAAACTATTTCTTGTCACAAACTGGTGGGGTGTAGCTGGTGGGGAAGACTTTATTTAGCTAATGGAAGTCAAAATATTAGAAGATGTTTCTTTTGTCATTTAATCTGGTTCCAGCTAAAATCGATAGTGGTGAAAAAAATCATTTCCCTAATAACAGTGTATAGCAAAAATATGTCTAAAACTACCATATACTCTTATTATTCAACATTTATTATAAACTGATGGTAGCTTTAACATGTAATAGTAAAGCAGTAATTTAATATAACTAGGACCTGATTGTCCTGACACACAGGTAAGCCCGATGCAGTTCCAGCTTAATGGTATCATTTAGCCCACTGCTGTGCTAATATACCAATCCAATAGCTATTAGATGCTAGATCATAACAGTGTCTACTTTCTTCTCAAATCTAACCCATATCCTTTAGTAGAGAAAAGATCAGTCTCAAGAAAAAACACAAAAAAAGGGCTATTTTGTTACATCATGTACGGAGAGAAAGTGAGATTGGTTTTTCCATGGATGTACCTTTGCTTATGCATTGCTAATACATAGAATGTAATTTTCTCTTAAAAATTCTACTCATTTGTTATAATCTAGTTAAAATGCCCACTGCTCCAAGGAGACTTCCTTAATCTGCCCCCTGGAATAAAGAATACAAATTATTAAGGGTTTTTTTTTCCTCAGGGCTTTATCTATCTGCATCGACCTTTCTTACAGAACAGGGCATATTTTGGCTTATATTACAGTCATTTGTATTAAGAGCATATCACCGTTATTAGTTTATAAGCTCTTTAGGTACATCAACGATGCTGTCTTTAATCAATTATTATTTATTTAATAATCTATTATTCCTTCTGCCTGGCCCATAGACACTGAATTTTCTAGAAGTTTGGAAAAATTATTGGACTCATTCAGGGAATTGATGGTTTATTATACTTTGTTCAATACTCTAATAGGGCAGTCCAATATTCCTTTTTCAGAAGACCACCAAGTGGGAATTTTAAGAACTATATGTTAATGTTATGAGAGTTAGATACCTGTCTGTACTACTTTTCTAGGGCTGCTATACAAAATAACATAAACTGGGTAACTTAAGAACAGAAATTTATTTACCACAGTTAGAGGGGCTAGAAGTCCCAGATCAATGTGGTGGCAGGTATGGCTTCTTCTGAGGCCTCTCTCCTTGCGTGTCTTCACAGGGCTGCCCCTCAGTCTGAGTAGCCTGTGTCCTAATCTCTACTTATTAAGGAAACTGGTCATTTGAACTAGGGCCCATTCTAATGGCCCCTTTTTAACCTAAATACATTCTTAAAGGCCTTATCTCCTAATATAGTCACAGTCTAGGGTACTGATAGTTTGAATTTCAACATATGAACGTCAGGGGTGGAGCACACTTTATCCCATGACACAGCATACTTGATTTTCTAAATTTATAACTATACTGTTACCTTAATATTTCACCATATTAAACTCTCAGAATTAAACAGATGTATGCCTTTTGCTTGGTTTCTACTGTATTCACTTAATATATTGCTTTAGATTTTCAAAGTAGGTTAAAAAATGCTAATTTTTAAATAAGAAACAGTATTTTAGAGGAATGATAATAATTCTAGTTCTCTGAAATTTTTTTAAGAATGAGATTCTGAAAGCACTTCATAAACACTAAAATACCTGAATTTTATTTTTCTATGCTTTTAGATCTAATATTAAATTTTTCCAGATATCAAATATACATCACAGAATATGAATACACACATTTTCTGAATCCTTATTATATTCCTATTAATTCTGACTAAAAAATTATCACTTTTCCAATAAGAATAAAAGATAGTTTATATCCAAGGCCTTAGACAAAAAAGTATGCTTACAATTTAGGTATCTGATTTTTTAGCTGAGAAATTTATTGTTAAATATGAGAGATATGGCTACCTTTGGCATTTCTCACACACTGTGCTTTAACATTTTCATAAATATGGAATAAAAGAATAGGCAATAAATAGAATTGCCCAGGAGCTATTTTTAGCTATTTTAAGGCTAAAAAGAAAAATCAATATGAGACAACAAACTTATCCAAGTAGTATTTAAGAAATAGAAATAGCTAGTTATTTTTAAATGCTCCAGCTAGATATTGTATCCTAATTTGTGCTTTCTTATCTTGATAGCTACTAAAGCTTCACTATGAATATAAAACAAAAGCAAAAATAGGAAACAGTTCAAACTCTAAATACCAATTATAGAAAAGCATGACAAAGAAAGCTTTTAATTACATAAATTGCATGTGTTTACATCTTCTTCTTCTTTTTATTTTTTTTGCCAGGTAACACTGCCACCTCTTTGGAAAGAATAACAATTTGTAATTTGCCTCAGTTGCCTTTATCTGATCATATTCTGAACATCAAAAAATTATGAAATTGCTTATTATCCGCCTACAAGTGAATGTATTTTTATATGCACAGGTGTGACATTTGTTAACATCAGAAAAAACATATAATTAAATTTTCAAAAAAGCATTATATACAATTTCTACCTTAAGCCCAATATAACACATTAGAAATTAAAATATTAAAAATAAACTCCTTAATATATTTTAAGTCTAATGAATACTGGCTAATTTTGAAGATGCTGGTACTATTTTTTTTTTTTTTACATTATCTTAGTCAACTTGATTTGCATATTGAGTTCAAAATCCATTTCCTTGGTTTTCATATTAATGATGACAGAGAAGCCACTACAAAGATCCACAATATAGACCTGGCTAGTGTGGCTCAGTGGATTGAGTGCTGGCCTGCAAACGAAAGGGTTGCTGGTTCAATTTCTAGTCAGGGCACATGCCTGGGTTGTGGGCCAGGTCCCCAGTAGGGGGTATGTGAGAGGCAACCACACATTGATGTTTCTCTCCCTTACTCCCTCCCTTCCCCTCTCTCTAAAAATAAATAAATGAAGTCTTTATTTTAAAAAACCCATAATATACATAAATGATCACAATCTTGCACTTTTTATCACTAATATTAGCAATTCCTACTTACTGAGAGTTTATTATTTTCAAGTACTATATTAAATGCTTAAACATCATTATATCTAATCCACAAAAATCCTTTGAAAAATATTTCACTCCTTATAAATGAAAGAAAAATATTAGAGAATTTAAATAAATTTCTCTATATCACATAGGAATAACTGGCAGGTTTGTCTCAGATTCATCTACCTCTCCAAAGAACACAAACAGAAACACACACACCTCAAGGAACACACCCACCGAAGGGATGTTAAAGAAACTAAATGAACGGTCTTAGATAATCACAGCAATATAAGCAACAGATTTTTTTTTATGTGAGGACCAGGCCCAATGTTCAAATTTTATTCCATAGTCCAAAGGCCAAATCTTCTTCCACAACATTAACTGCACTACTGCAGTATCCACTGATGTCTTATTTCTCTAAACTTTGATAGTTTTGTAATTTAAACTGTATATGTTAGCACTGAATCACACATTGCCTTATTACTTTGATGTCTTAAATGGATTTGTCTTGTCTTCCCAACTTTATTTAGAATCTAAATTTTAAGTTGTTTTACCATTGTGATACCCAGTATTGTTAAAGCAATATATTTATGTTATGTGTCCACAGCTCTTATAAAAGGGCACTGCATATAGCTTGTTCTTTAATAAAAATGTTGCTGGCTTGCTGGATCTGTTGATCCATAGTGCAGAGAGTACCTATAAAACTAGATAGGTTCAGATTAAGTTATCTTGCTACCAAAAGAGAAAGAGGAAGTCAGAGTTTAACTGGATCACTTTTAAGGATCTTCACTGAAGCAAAATGAACTGCTCTCTAGGTTAGCTGGAATCTTGACCCTCAAACCAGATCATCCAGGCACCAACATATTGTTATAGATATTAAACAATTAAAATATTTTCTTCTTTTTTCATTCTATTTCCCACTAATATAGCAGCTAATTTGGCAAATTTATTTGACATTCTTTAAAAGCAAAACAGTAATTCCTGAAGAAGATAGCTACGTAGCTGATTGTCAGAATATCCACAGAAGTGTAATTATGAGCTTCTGAAATATTCTGGGATTCTTACTGGCCCCTTTACTTGTGGTAGCTTTTACACTGTCCAGACCCTTTATTCTTACCCTACTCATGGTTTAAAGAGCACAGTATTATAAAACTTCAAATATTCCTTTCTACTTTTTCAAATAACAGCTGAGAAAACCAATCTGAGATGACTATCATCCGCTTGACCATTTATCATGTGTTTACCTATGTTTTAATAACACATTTCTTACATTATATTTTTCCACAGTTGAGAAAGTAAGTATTCTGTATATGGAAGCTCTTAGGACAGGTGGCTTAGTCATGGTTGATTTCTTCCCAAATGACAACGATGCACCCTTTTGTATTTTGATATAGCTGACTCAGCCACCTGCTGCTGATTCCTCACTGTCTTAATTTCTCCTGGAGTCATTAAGTTCAACTCTTAAGGAAAATAAAATGACAGCTTGTGCTGTCATTCTCTGATATTTTAAAGGAACCCAGCAGTGATGACATGAATGATTAAAGCGTTAATGTGTGAAAGATAAATTCACTGACCTCACATAGCATGACAAAAAGGCACTTTGTTTTCTCATAATAAGATGCAAGAGTATTATATCATATTAATAAATTAAAATAAGATTAATTGGTATCTCCTCAGCTTATTGTTAAAAGATAGTACAAAAATTCTGGTCCCCATTTGTCAGATGGAACAAGGGTCTCAGGTTCTGGGCCATTCTTACTAAATGCTTTTCTTGCTAAGTATTAAAACATAGCACAGTATTTTGCAGACCAGCTGTAAACAGGGTGAACCTGACAGAAACTCAACTGGATAAGTGTAGCCAACTGAAAAGAAGAAATCGACACGTAACTGACCAAATAGTGTGTATAAGCCATGACTAATCTTCCTTCAGGGAAATAGAGCTTTGGGTCTGAACCTACTGTCTCCTTTTCTTGCTTCAAGTAAATTAAACTACTTTGCAATGCCGCATACTCATTCTTGAATAAAACACCCCAAGTGGCAATCCCCTGTATTAAGTAACACTTTCTCTCCTATCTTTCCTCCAAATCTAAGGTTATTTTGTTCATATAATCTTTCTCCTGAAAACCCACTAAACCTCTTTCCCAAAGCTCAAACCTCATCTTCTATTCTTCTCAGTCAATGTTAAAGGATTATAATTATTAGTATTTTACAGTAGATGAGGGACTGAATTCTGGAATGAGACAATCTGTGTCTAAAATCCAGTTCTTGGGAATGTTAATTAAATTTCCAGTACTTCAACCTTTACTCATGTGTAAAATGGGGATAAACATAATTAAAAAAAAACAATAGTGCACTTTTATTTTTATTAAAAATTTTTGAAATACGTTAGTTAGGTAGCAGCTAGAAATGAGCAGCCAAAGGGGAAAAAAGGCAGGGCCCTCACCATTACAATCTAACAACGAACGTACTGCAAGAGTCTAGAAGCAAAAGGAAAACATGTCTCACCAACTGACTCAGCAATTCTGAGCTCAGTTTGATAAAATTGCCAGGTACCCCAAGCATTACAAGCAAAACAACACAGGAGAAGGGAAGAGTTCTTGAGACTGTGCCGAGAAAAGGGGCTTCTGGAAACTTCTGTAACAATCTTACTAAGATTGCCTGTTCTGAACGTCAAAAGTAGGAATTGTACAGGAAGCAAAGGCAGTCCTTGAGATTCTATGCTGGGAAAAGAAGCTCCTGTAACAATTTCATTAAGACAAAGAGCCTTTATTAGCTGAGAAAGAAAGCCTGTGTAGCTGTACATTATTCCCAAGGAGGAAGAAGGGGGAACCTAGAAGCCAGCTGAGGTATATAAACTCCTTAACCCCAACAGCTGGAGTACTTAGATCAGCTAAGTACCCACTTACAGCCTTGGTTCAAATGTATAGAACAAACTTACTAACAAGCTTACCAACAACTTTCTTTTCTCTATACGTGTGGCATTCTCTACACGTGGGTGCCTGCTTGCAGCTTTGTCCTTGCGTGTGTTTTATAAAATAAACTTGCTATTTCATTCCTACTATACATGTTTGTCTCTCATTTGAATTCATTGCTAGCAAGACAAAAACAAAGGTGGGGACAGGAGGCCTCCAGACACAAGTCTCTCTCCCTATCCGTAATATGTTTATTGATTTTTGTGAGAGGAGACAGACAGAGAAGCATAAATGTGAGTGAGAAATATTAACGTGAGAGAGAAACATCCATAGGCCACCTCCCATACACGCCCCAACTGGGGATTGAACCGGCAACCCAGGCATGTGCCCCAGTTGGAAATTGAACTCCCAATCTTTTGGGGCATGGGATGGTGCTCCAATCACCTGAGCCACACTGGCCAGAGCCAATAGTACATTTTTAAAGATAAATACTTGTTACGTTCACATACAAAAATAAAGTCAATAATATTGTAATAACTATGTATATGGTAAAATGGAACTAGACTTACTGGGGGAACACTTCATAAATGTATAAATATCTGACCACCATTCTGTATACCTGAAACTAATTTAAAAAGATACTGAAGGATGACTAATTGAAAATCTTTTTTAAAACTTTAAAAAATTAATAAAATTGAAAACTTAAAAAATTAATTCAGGCCCTGGCTAGTGTAGCTCAGTGGATTGAGCACGGGCTGCAAACCAAAGGGTTGCTGATTCGATTCCCAGTCAGGGCACATGCCTGGGTTGTAGGCCAGGTCCCCAGTGGGGGCCATGTGAGAGGCAACCATACATTGCTGTTTCTCTCCCTCTCTGTCTCCCTCCCTTCCCTTCTGTCTAAAAATAAATAAATAAAATCTTAAAAAAAAATTAATTCAAAGTGAATCAAAGACCTAAATGTAAAATGCAAAATGATAAAGCTCCTAGAAAATAACATAAAAGAAAATCTTCAAAAGCTTAGGTTTGGAGATTACTTCTTAGCTGTAATACCTGAAGCAAAATCCATGAAAGAAAACCAATGTACCAACATTGGCTCATCAATTGTAAAAAAAAATGCACCAAACTAATGTAAAATATTAATAGTAAGGGAAACAGTGCAAAGATGGGGTGGGTTGGGGAGAGGAAGATAAACACAATGGGCTCTCTTTTACTTTCTGATTTTTTTTAATCTAAAACTGCTCTAAAATGAAAGTCTATTAAATTAAAAAACAATACAACAAAATCCAAAACACTGACAACACCAAATGCTGGTGAGGATATGAAGCACCTGTAACTCTCATCTACTGCTGGTGGCAATGCAAAATAGCATAGTCACTTTTTAAGACAGTTTGGACTGCATAGTAATAGTACTCCTGGATATCCAAAGGTGATAAAATTTATGTCCTCACAAAAACTTACACACAGATGTTTACAGCAGCTTTATTCACAATTGCCAAAACTTGGGAGCAACCAAAATGTTTTTCAGTAGATGAGTGGATAAATAAACTGTGTTACAACCAGACAATCGAATATTACTCAATGCTAAAGAGAAATGAGTTATCAAGACACAGAAAGGCATAGAGGAACCTCACATGCATATTACTAAGTGAAAGATCTCCATGTGAAAAGGCTACAACTGTATAATCCCAAAGGTATGACGTTTTAGAAAAGGCAAAACTATGGAGACAGTAAAAACATCAGTGGATTCTTGGGTTTAGAAGGAGAGGGAGATGAGTAAGTGCAGAGGATTTTTATGGCAGCCAAAATTCTCTGTAGAATATCATAACGGTAGATATATGTCATTTTATATTTGTCCAAAACTATAGAATATACAACACCAGTTTTAGATTGTAATGCAAGCTATGAACTTTGGGTGATGACAAATGGACCACTTCGGTGCGATATGATGATGCAGAAGGTTACCCGTGGGTGGGGGCAGGTATGGGAAATCTCTGTGCCGTCTCATTTTTGCTGTGAACCTGAAACTGCTCTATAAAAATAAAGTCAATAAAAATAAAAACAAACCAAAAAACACAGGCTCTAAAGTTAGATATGTTTGCAATCCAAAACTCTCTCCCCTACTTTCTAGCAATTTAAGCTCAGGTGTTAACTTCTCTAAGACTATAGTTGCATCTGTAACAAGTGTTCAAAATCAATGAATGTAATCTATCATTCATTCATAGTCTGACTTAGGAAAATATTGATATTTAAGTAACATTATGCATGCCACATGTTTAGCAAAATGTCTAATGCTTTTATTACAAGGTCATATTTGTAAACTACTTACTGGATATCCCACTGGGGTCAAAAAAGTAAACATGAATGCACAGTAAAGTACTATCACTTCACTGCTTTCACACCTGCCGTGCTTCCTATGTTCTGACCTTGTCCGGAGTTATACAGCCCTCAGCTATTAATAGGAATGACCTTGAGCTCGCCCTCTCAGCCTCACTGCTCATAGGTTCTACCATGTAATTAGGTTTATATTCCAACACTCCTCTCTTTGTACTTTTTCGTACTGATAACTCTCATCTAATTTACTACATCATCCCCCATCTTGAAGACTGTGGCTTCAGTTTGACATTCACACTTCCTATTCATTCACTACACTGCAGCTTAAATGTTTTTTTAAGGCAAATAATGTCCCACTTATAATTTTAAGTTGGGATCACACTACCATCCAGAAAAGTTTTGGATGGCCCTTAATGGTCTGGTCTTCCTATCTCTCTACCTCTTCTGCCAGCATCACAGATTTGTGTCAGTATTCAGACATTTTAGCTTACTGCAAGTTTTCTGTACATTCTCTGTCATGCCATTTCCTCTTCATGAGGCATACTTCATGTACTTTTTCATCTGGATATTTTTTCTTATTCTTGAGACCCAGATTAAGCTCCACCA
>PVJI01014199.1:0-45131 GCA_004026765.1 Micronycteris hirsuta
GGGGGGGCGACTCACTGGACACCCTTCCAGCTGCACGTCCAAGATAAGGAGAAGCGACGAGAGGGACAAAGGGAACGGCTGTGTTCCCCTAGAGGCTGTGCCATTTTGTTCAAGAAGGGAAGACCTCCCTAGCACACATGGCCAAGCCCAGTGGCAAGAAAGGCTGGGAAATCAAGTGTTTGGCTTGGTTAAAAGGTGGCTTAGGAGAAGGGATTTAAGACAGCATATTGAGTAGGTCCATGCACAGTATCGTTGTTAGGTTGAAACGAACCAGGCCGTGTGAGATACCAGTACACGGTAATCATTGATGGAATGATAACATTATTATGGAAGTTTCAATAAGGCACCATCAAATCTATTCAGATCTTCCTTTTGCTTTTCCCTATAGTGCATACTTCAATTTTCTATGTCCCCCTGAGAATACCAGGGTAACATTTTATGATATTATACTGAAACTCAGTCTTAGAATTTTAGAGCTTTAAACTATAATTTTCATTTTACTTGATTTCATATATTAGCAAATTCTGAGGGTATCAAAGCTCATAATTCTTGTCCTGATTTCGTTTTTATGATTCTGAACTCATTACATGATTTGAAGCTCTGTTAGAATTTTAGAACGACTTTGCCCATACTGAAAAGACCACATACCTGAATGGTCAGATGCAGAGTTTTCATAAGCCAACCTGCTGTGTCTCAATGCACTCCCTTCAAAGTTCAAGAGAAACAGACAGAGGTCGCAGGAGAGCACAATTATTTCCCCAATAATAAGAAATATGAAACATTAGGAAGACTTTTCAGAAAAAAATGTAAGGTATGTATCTAGCATAATTCTGACACTTCTCAGAAATATTACTCTAAAAAAAAACACATTTTAGACATGATGCATATTACCAACATGCTCTGAAATGCTTCCTGAACTGATTCCAATGAACTGGCACCCTTTGGGCACTTTGGCAACTATCCTGCCTTCACTCAACCTGGTGAGGGACTGAGGGAGGGAGCCCCACACTTCCTGCACTGCCCTGGGCCCCTACAAATGTGAGGGCCTGTCCTGGGGCTGGGGCTGGGACTGGGAAGGGGGTTCAGACATGTCTTGATTAAAGAGACATTCTTCCTTAGGAACAGAAACTGTCTTCATGTCTCCGTGACTCTGCCTCCAGGGTCTGTCTCAGCACCTGGCACAAAATCAGGGATCAGTACAATTCTGTGAAAGGAATCAGTGAAAGAAGACATGGACTGAGCCCCTTGGCTTCACTGGTCTCCTAGAACATTATTCCAAAATACTCTGGATCGTAGCCACCCGACATAAGCCACAAATAACCTCAAAATCATGGGTGAGCAGGTCTTTGTGAAGTGTGAGCATGTGAGGCTGGAATCATCCCGAGCTGCCTTGAAGGGGCTTGATCAACATAGTCTAATTTTATGCACTCCTGGGTGACGGCTTTGCCTGTGTAGGTTTGATTTCTGAACAAAAATTGTTTTTCTAATGCCCTTGCACAGTCTGTCCACAGCTGCTTCCACTCCCTTCTCCTGAGCCCCAGAGGATGTTTTGTACATCTCCTTTTAAAGCATTAACACTCTACTCAACATCATGGCGTCCTTATAACAGTTACCACATCAATGTCATTGCCCTTGTCACGCCTCCTTAACTGAGAGCACTGGCAGAGACAGGGCCCAACGAATGCCAACTCGATATGCCTTTGTTCAGAGAATGGAAAAGAACGGAATAAAACGGAAGGAATGGAATGGATTAGAACACCCTAAATACAACTGAGCACCCAAATGTCCAGAGAAGCTATAAAGGAGACTGAAAAGAGGTGATACTAGTACTTTAGATCATTTGTTTTAAACAACCTACAGTTGCTGAGAGAGAACATCATTTTTAGTAAAAATGTGTTTCCTGTAGAGTTTGAGTTTTATTCTCAAAGCACAGGTTGATCAGGTTGATCGCAACTGAGTCTAAGCCAATTAAGAGCTTCCCCTTGTTTCCCCGAAAGGAAAGTACCCAAGGCTCTCTGAAAGTTGCAAGTACGTTCTCTGTTCCGATGGGATGCCGCTTGGTCTGGTATGTGTCCAGAGGTGGAGGGAGAGATATGTCTGCAGCCCCTGTTTTTTGTTTTTGTCTTTGTTTTTTTTTTGTGTTTTTTTTTTAAACAGGATTATTTGGGCTTTGGTTGGGACTCTCGCATGCAATGGCCATGTCCTCGACGGTAGATTTAAATGACTTGTCAGAAAAGTGTGGAAATCTTTAAAAATGAAAATGCTGGACTCTCACTCTTCCCTTCTGCTGACTGAAGATGTGAGGGCTGTGGAGCTGTTTGTCTCCCATCCTCATGTGGAACCAGCTTCTTAGAGAATCATTAGGGTTTTGCTGACATCGATCCAGAAAGAGACAGGAAGGGAAAGAACATGGGGTTGGGAGGGGGGAAAAATCCCTGTATTTCTTCTGCTGTCAAAAATAGAAGAAACAGAAATACACTAAGATCAATTTTTACTTGAACTCACTCTGTGTGAAGAAACAAAGTTTATCTCATACTTTTGCAAAATCCCCCACACCACGAGCAGTGCTGAAAACAGAGGAAAAGTATATTTATTGAAGAGAGACTTGTTACAGTTTTACTCTAGGCTGTAGCTCATGGGAACAGGCAGGAGTCGTGGCTGCATGGAAAGACAAGCCCAACACGCATGAACTGGCATTTTCCTTCTAACATCTCCAGACAGGACAGAGAGCGACCTCTCGGATTTGAAAAAGAGCTGGCAACTGGCACCACTACTTCCTTGGGCCCAAAGGGGCCTTAGCAGAGGAAGTTCAAGTGGATTGGCAAGTCAGGAAGCCTGGCAGGTTGCCAAAGGCCTTGCTAGGTGGAGAGGGCCCTCCCCCCCACCCAAAGGGAGCACAGCTGGCCACAGCTGGGACACTCACTGTCCCCAGGAAGCTCAGACTGAGGCAGCCGATGCTCTCACAACTAGCTGAACTGTTTTGCACCCGGAAAACAAAACATAGGAGAAAAGAGGCATCTGGGGGCAGGGTAGGAGCAATCATCCTCTTATTTGTGAAGCATGGGATAAACAAGCTCCAATGCCTTGCGTTCCAGGCCCTTTGGATCAGGGTGAAATTGAATTGAACAAAGCAAACTATGTATTATTAATGGTAGCGTTTCTTTTAAAGATTTGATACGGGCAGGCACAAAACATCGCCATAAAAAGGGTAAGGCTCTTCAAAATTGGCAATTCCGTTTCTTCAGTTCTCTCTCAGTGGGGTGCTACATGCTTCTTTTCTCCTCTTTCACTTTTTTGGGGGCTTTTGGAACAAAGAAATGAGAATCCAGGAAGGAGGAAAAAAAGGAAGCAGCAAGGCAGGAGGGAAAGGAAAGAAAACCTGACACCTGCAAAAGGACATGGACGGGGAAGCAGAACGTGGAAGCAGGTTGCATTAAAAATTAGGGATGGGGAGCACTAATAGGACAAGACATTGATATGCTTCCAGACTCTTCATCCTGCACCATGGGGAGCAAGTGTAGATACTGTGTTATGTTTGGGGAAGCGCTGGCCCACTCCATCATTGTCTGTCAGGGAAGGCCACTTCTGCAGTTGCCCGGTTGGGAAGAGGGAATTGTTTCTTTTCAGACCCTGCCCTCATTCCAGCTCTGTCTGTGTGCCCACCCTACCCAGCAGCTGTTTGTGACATCTTTCCTGACACACATGGTTCTACAGCAAAGCTGTAATTACCAGCACAGTCCAACTTCTTCTCTACCCAGTTTCACACAGAGATTCTACCACCAGACTCACGATAGCCTCCAAGAAGAAAATAGAGATGAAAACATGACATTTGTAGCCTTTTGTTCTTAAATGTGGTCCAGGTTAAGAAGAGGGAATCCAGTGCTTAGAGCAGATGGGATTCCAGTTCAGACGCCAGGCTCAGAGAACATCTGTGTGAGGAAGTGGTACTTGAGCAGAGACCTGAGTGAGCTGAGGCAGGGCACCAGGTAGGTGTCTGAAGGCAGAGGAGTCCAGCAAAGGGAATAGCACGCAGCATCTGAGCAGGAAGCGTGCTTGACAAACAGCAAGGGGGTCATTATGCCTAAGAGACAGTGAGCAAGGCCAGAGTATGGAAACAAACAAAGGCATGAAATCACGTAAGACCCAATGCCCTGTATGGAATCTGGATTTTAAATCAAGTGTTGGGTGCAGTGGGGTTTTGAGCAGAACAGTAGGGTTTGAGCAGAAGAACATGATCTGACTTACATTTTACAGGCTCGGCTTCCAGCGCCTGTGGCAGGCAGACTGAGGGGTACAGATGGAACTGGGACCCTGGTGAGGAAGTGCGGTAGTGCTCAGGGGGAGATGGTGTGGACTGGGACAGGCGGGCATTGAGAGGGTCAAAGTTAAGAGTAGATTGCACATAAGTAGATGTGGGGTGTGAGAGAAAGAGAGGAAGTAAACACGGGTCTGAAGATTTTTACTTGAGTTACTCAGCGACGTTCACTGAAATGGAGAAAATGATGAGCAGGTGGTTTGTGGGACCAAAACAATAGTTTACCTTATGCAGAATAAACATGAGACACCTATGAGAGACTGGAGTAGGGTTAGAGGCAGAATATATAGATCTACGCTTTCAGGGAAAGGTCAGGGCCGAAGATACAAGCAGGGAAGTTGTTTGTATATGAAGCCTATTTAAAGCCATGTCGCCTGCTAATGTCGGTTCAGCAGTGTGTGCAGAGAGAGAAGACGGGCGAGCCCTGGAGCACTTCAGCATCTGGAAGGGGCGACATAGGTATATCAGCAAAAGCAAGCTTCATGGCAGTCCCAGCGAGTTAGGAGGAAAACCAAGAGACAGTTTTTCTCAGAGCATGAAAATCAAGTTATCTGAAGGAGAAATGGTGATGAATAGCTACAGTTCCTGTTCTTGAGATGCTCTCAGGCAAAAGAAGGACAGTCCAGCGGGAAAAATTCTACAAGGTAAGTGAAAAGAAAGGAGCGTGGCATCTGAGTTCTTCGGTTGAGTTTGTCTGTTCAGTAGAAAGTGGCCAAAAGGATGTTCCCCACAAGACATACTATTTTCGTAAGGCCTCTCAGGAAGGGCAGACACTTTCTGGGTAAAGAAGTAGAGAAGAAGCGTGCACACATGCAAAGGAAGGTGTCCGGAAGGGTCTGGGGTGGCTGACATGTCAAACGTGGAGAGTCGCATCACAGCAGGCAAGGCTCGAGAAGTAGGTTTGAGCCAGTTTGGTACAGCAAGCTGAGAAGCTTGGATTTTATTCTGGAAGCGATGAGTAGAGAACGGAGCAAGATACACATATCTATGTGATAGAAGTGTTCAAAGAACAAAAGTAGTCTCATTGAGAAGCTTGAACTAAAATGCGTATTGGAAAACAGGAACTCCTGATGCTATTAAAGAGTAGGAACCACAGCCATTCTTAAATGATGTGGCCGGGCCCGCCCCTTATTGGCTCTGATCCTGTGTTCTCAGCTCTAAGCCGAGGAAACAACTGGATGATTTCTGAGATCTCTTCCAACTCGGAACCATTTCCGTGACTCTGTCTGGTGAGCTCATGTGGGGTGGTCCATGCAGAAAACAGTAGGCTCGATGGAGACAGGAGTTCACAGCAGCCTGGCACCTTCTGGTCCAGGGCCTGATAAACAACCATTTCTGGTTCATGCTTGTGGAATTACTATGGGTACAGATGAATGAACTACAGGGCGTGGCCCTGGGGATATGTTGGACATTGAGGCAGATGATGCCTGCCGGTCTGGCAGCATCTCATAACTGAGGACCTGGGTGTCGGTATAGGAGCCATACCATGGGGACTGCTAAAGACGCAGCCCTGGTGTTGACCAACACAAGCAGCTTTAGAAAATCCTGACAGTTGGATTCATCTCTGGGTCCATGATGGCTCAGCAATAATCTCTCAGTGACCCAAGACAACCTGCTTTTCTCTACGTAGCAACTGTTGTTTGTTGCGGGGTGAAAAATTCTCATGGGAGACAAGTGAGCCCAGCTGTGTTTGGGTTTTACAGACCGTCTCAAGATTTCTCTCAGATGTTTTGGTTAATGTCAAAATTGAAAATACAGCATTATCATGATCATTATTACCATTATCATTTACTCAACTACCACTAATAATTAATGTTTACTGAGTACCAATAATATGCAATGGGATTCAATAAGCATTGAATTAGACTTGGCCTCTGTCCAGTTGGCTTGTGGTAAATAAGAAAAAACAGACAAATTTTGCCCAAATTTTAATCTTTTCAAAATGTATTTGTTTCACAAGCTCTCCTTGGTTAAACTTGGCTAAACTGATTGAAACCAAGAAAGCTGAATATAAGATGGTCATTAATGTTTTATACCAACATTTTTCAAAGTATGTTTTGTGGAAACGATATAGATAGATGATTTTTTTAAAAAAGTGTCCAGACACACAAACTTGGAAGACAATGGCTTGAATAGCAGTAAATATGCTTACTATTGCAGGATTCTGCTGAGGTATAAATGGGCTAATGTGCCTTGTAAGCACCAAGAAAGGGAAATAATACATAACGTTTTTTAAACTCATTTGAGCATGGACTCATTCTCTGAAAGACCATAAAAATGAGGTTTTAAAATCTGTTCTAAAATGCTTTTATTTTTTTTAAATAACACAAAAAAATATTTCTCAGGCCCCTTTGCTGTCACTCAAGTCACCGAAACCTTGGTAACACATTCTTATTGCTTTCAAGGAATAATTGCAGTTCAATGGTTGTTCCAAGAAGCCCTCCCTAGGACTCCACAGCACTGGGGCCACCCAGTGGGTATGATAAATGAGGACAGTCTTTTTTTTCTTACTTTAATATAAAGATTTAAGGACCATGCTTTTATGAGTATTAAATCAATTGGGATCCCTGACACATATTCTACAATGGCTAAAATAAATCAGACCGACAATACAAAGTGTTGATGAGAATGTACAGCAATGAACCCTTGTAAATTAAGAGTCATTGCTGATTTTATCCACTCATCTACTGATGGACACTTGGGCTGCTTCCATATCTTGGCGATTGTAAATAATGCTGCAATGAACACAGGGTCGCAACAACTATGGAACATTTACACAAAGGAATACTACTCGGCCATAATAAAGAAGGAAATGTTATCCTTTGTGACAGCATGGATAGACCTGGAGAACATTAGGCTAAGTGAACTAAGCCAGTCAGAGAAAGACAAATACCATATGATTTCACTCATGTGTAGAGTCTAATGAACAAACTGAACTAGCAAGGAAAGTAGAAACAAATTCATAGATAGAGAGCAGGATGACAGCTAATGTGGGGAGGTTAGGGAGTGGAAGGACTGAGCAAAGAAGAAAAAGGACTCATGGACATGGACAGCAGTGTCATGATTATGGGGGGATGTGGGTATAAGGAACTAAGTGGTAACGGGAAAAATACAATACATTTTTTTTTAAAGTCCTTGCTGGAAGTGTGAGCCAGGGTGAGAACTTTGCAGAACTGATTTGTACTTTATTGGGAGGTGAGACATATGTCTGCACTATGATAGAGCAATTCCGCTTTTAGGTATTAATTCAAGACAAATAAGTAAATAAGTTCACACAAAATCTTATACAAAAATATTTTATTTATAATAACTATATGTGGAAACAGTGTAAATGTTCATCACTAAGACAATGGATATAAAAATTAAGCTACATTCGTCATGGAATACTAGTCATCAGTAAAGAAACATGACCCACTTTTCTACACAACAGCATAGGGTAAATCTCAGAAAGTATTAGGTTAAGCAAAGAAGCCAGATACAAAAGATTGCATATTGTTCAAGTCTATTAACATAGGGTTCCCAACCAATCAGAACTAATTCATAGTGATAGATATCAAATCAGTGCTTGCCTTGGGTTAAGGGCCTGGGGCAGCAAGGTGCATGGAAATTGACTAGAAGGGCTTTGAAGGAATTGTCTGGGGTAAAGAAAATGCTCTATATTTTTTTTACGTGAGTGTTTGCAATTGTCAAAACTCATCAAACACAACACTTAATCCCATGCATTTGACTCTATGTAAATTAAAACTCAATAAAAACAACAAAACTAAAATAATTGGAATCCATTCTTCCCGTAGCATCTTTGTGTGAGATATTTGTTAGCACACAACAGTCATGAACACTTGCCAATGAAAAGGAAAGGAAATGTAATGTACCCCATTTGTCATGAGTCAGAGGACAGCGTTCATTCTAGTCTTTTGGAATAAAAATGGTTAATTCCAAATGCTTATTCTTGGATCCCTGGGGCAGCTCTCCTGAAGAGTGATATTCAGAACCAATTCCGTGTATATTGCTTCATGCACTCCTGCCTGTCTCTGTGTAAAAGAACACATTTCCGACACGTGGTCAGCTTTATTTTTTAATTAAGATCATCATTGACTCTCATATTTAGCACAAATTACATATTTTTATCTCAGCATGGCATTTTGTATATTCACTAGCGGCTGCTGTTCGCAGTCAGATGCTTAAGAGCAATACCAATTAAGTTCAAAACTAAGGAGCGAACACAAGCGAAATCAATAGCTTTACCAGGCTCTATCAGTATCATGTTGGTGATGAAGACAACAGTCATCAATCATTATTTAACAAATCATTAAACCGAAAATAGAAGGATCAGCACAGCCATGGTCTACTAATAAATTCAAGATTGATGAATATTACATATCTCCTTTTTTCAAATAACTATTCCCTCAGTGTGGCTCTTCGATTGTCTCCTTGAACCAACAAAATCCTTGATCCAAATGACTCTGCGGAACACATATTAGGAAGAGCTTGTATATCCCCCTTTCCTATCTTTTCACTTTTTCTCCTCCTGATTATATTTCCTCTTCCCCTCTTCCTTTTCATCCTATCATGCTCTATACTCCACTGTGTAGTAGATATTCTGTGCTCTGTACTCTCAATTGTGTTATTTCATTTAATTATTTCTTAACTTATAATTAGAAATGTTATCATTTGTCCATGTTACAGGTTGAAAAGTTGAGAATTAGAAAATGCGTGTATCTTATGAAAGAAAACAGAGTGTAGACCTTGAAGATTATTGTTTGCTCCTAGATCAATTTGATTCCAGCTAAAGTTTTTACATAGTAAAGTGAATCGCTGGGCATGTCTTGCCCTCCACTTTAACGTGGGAAATGTTTTCCTGTCTCCATCAGTATGCTCTGTGTACTTACTGGAGTCCAAGCTGGCTCGCGTTCCTCACCTCTAAATACCTGCCACCGTTACTGGTTTTTTGCCATTATTATTTTATTTTTTACTTAAAAGTTCTCCATACATTTAAAAAAGGATAAAACAACTTCTCAGCAAATAATGTTATCCGATGTCACCTCAGATATAAGTATGTATATACTTCATTTGATACATTATTTGCATTTTAAAAATATTTGGGGCGATTCCTCATTTTTAAATTAAAATTTTTAAAACTGAATTACCATATGTGTCCTGAGTTCATAATTAAATGAAAAAAAAAATAGAATCCTCTTTCCTAAAGCTAGTGATTGCTGGAATCCAGCAACCCAACACACCTGGCCCCTGAGAAAAGCTATTTAATTTCTAAGGTTTCTTCAAAAACATGGTTCTATGATTTTAAGCTTGCATGTAAATATATGTGGTAAAACTTTCAGTGTTAGTGTATTATTTGTATCATGTATGCCTAAAGGTTCGGGGCCGTTTAAGGGTCCCACACATCTTTACAACTACTAAATACTCTCATCATGCCCATTTTACAAATGAAAAAATGGAGACTGAGAGAGGTTAAGACAGTGGCCTAGAGCAATACAGACCTGTTTGGCTATGTGTCTGTCCCTCATGGATTTTTATAGATGACAAGATTATTTATACGTTATATATATATGAGGTCTGTGCAGAAAAAGTTCAACCATTGTTAATATAATGAGGATGCTTCGTGTGATATCAATGTAACCTGGCAGCCAAGGAGAGCAGACTGGAATGCACATGCGTGAACAATGATGACTTCACTGTACTAGTCAGTGGGGACAGTAGACACCATTGAGTGAACATGTATGCTGTGTGGCTGTCACATTCAAAATGACTAAGCAAGTAGAGCAATGAATCTGCATCAAATTTTGCATTAAGCTTGAACATTCCTCCATGGAAATGATTTGGATGATTCTGAAGGCCACAGCTATGGGCAACTGGTGATTGACAGCTTCATTGTGACAATGTGCTTGCCCATGTATCACATCTCATGCAGAGATTTTTGGCAAACCATCAAATTACCCAGGTGAATTAGCACCCCTGTAGCCCAGATTTGGTGCCCTGTGACTTCTGGCTTTTCCCAAAACTAAAATCACCTTTGAAAGGGAAGAGACTTCAGACCATTGATGAGATTCAGGAAAATATGATGGGGCAGCTGATGGCAATTGGAAGAACTGTGTGAGGTCCCAAGGTGCCTACTTTGAAGGGGACTAAAGTGTCATTGTCCTATGTACAGCATTTCTTCTAACTTGCAATCTTGAATCCTCTTCAATAAATATCTCTATTTTTTAGATTACATAGCTGGATACCTCCTAGACAGGCCATATGTATGCCAAGAAGTGCTTAGTTGTCTTTAACTTCATTCGAAAGATTTTTGTTAGATTGTATTGTGACAACTGACATATCAGCATGCATTAAAAAAAAACATCGAAACTGGTGAATTTTGTGCAGCCATTGAAGCTGGAAGAAAATATACACTGTTAGCCTATTATGCTTTATTATTTCAAGAAAGGTAGAAACACAATTAAAACACACCCAAAAAAGATTCGTGCAGTGTATAGAGAAGGTGCTGCAACTGATCAAACATGTCAAAAGTGGTTTGTGAAGTTATTTGGCACTACTGACATGTTGGGCGAGTCATTCTTTGCTGTGGGCCTGTCTTTTGCATTGGAAGATGTTTAGCAGCACCCCTGGCCTCTGCCCACTAAAAGCCAATAGCAGGAGATAAACCACGTACTCAAAATACCCAAATCAATAAAGTTATTGGTAAAAATGAAAAATGTGTCTTATTTGACAGAAAATAACTAAATGGACTTTTTGCCAATCACATATCTATACTATATCTATACCTACATATGTATGAATGTAATATAGCTGTATGTTTGTAATGTATATTTGAACTAGTGTAGGTGTCTGTATGTGCGATAGAGGAGTTTTACCCGAGTTTGACAGCTGCGCAGTATAGAAAACGCTGCATGGTGCGAAGTTTCCTGTGCTAAAAGGGAGGTGCTCAGGCTACTGTGACAAAACACCATGGACTGGATGGTTTAAACAACAGAAACTTCCTTTCTTAGCGTTCTGGAGGCTGGACATCCACAATCAAGGATCAGGCAGGATGGGTTCCTTTGAACTGTCTTTCTTTGACTCGCCGATGGCTACCCTTTTGTTGCCTCCTTACTTGGTCCTTTCTGTGTTTGTCTGCATTCCAGGTGTCTTTTTGTCCTAATTTTCTTTACAAGAGCACCAGTCAGACTGGATCAGTGCCCATCTTAGGGGCCTAAAATGACGTATCTCCAAATGCAGCCACATTCGGAGATTCTGGTGGAGTCAGGGTTTCAAATTATGAAGGGGGCAGAGGGATTACAATTCAGCCCATAATAAGAAGTTAAATTTCTCTAATCTACTCTTTAGAGCTACATGTATAGGACTAATTCCAAAATCTCTTTCAGTAACAGCTTTGTTTCTATAAACTCAGTGAGCCACTTAGCAAAAATGCAGTAGGAGAAAAAGGAGCAGAAAATGTTCCCAGCTCTGGAATTTAGGCCAGCCTCAAGGTCTTCTGAGCCATCACACAGAAGCCTTCTCTGTGTTCTCATCCCCTGGGCTCTCCATGACTAAGGCAGGGACCCCGAGAGCAGGTGGAGAGAATGGAATAAGAAAGTTCCAGCGTTCCAGAGCTGGTGAAATACACCGGCAGTATTTCAAGGAAGAACAGCGCCCCAAACAAGCCGATACCCTGGGCACGCAGACGGAGTCACACTTGGACCCACGGGCAACAACATGTGTGTCTGAATGAACCCAAGGTCAACAACATGTTCCTCTGAATTGTCGCACACAAAATGGCGGTGCCAGGAACAGCTCTTCCTTTTACCCACAGTGACTGCAATGAGGATGTTGGGGGAGAGACCCAAGAGGAGCTAGTAGGTGTCCTGGATATCAATCCCAGTGAGGAAATGGATATGAATAGAGGGCTGAGGCAGAAAACTAATCACATGAATTAAATATACCAACAGTGAGCCTAGAAAGGGAGCTAGATGTCATCAGCCATTTTGTAGTCAATGCAAAAGACTTTCTGGTTCTGCCCACTGGTAGGGGCTGAGATCTGGAGTGCAGGGTCAGGCTTGAGCAGGGAAAGGGTGATGCTGGGCGGGGCCAAGTCAGAGGGGAAAGGGCTTTTCTACTAAGCAACTTTGGGGCAAGCAAGGACTGATAAGAACGGGCCACAGGGACCCTGAGATTTGGTTGGTGTTTGACCTTGCTCATTCCCTATATTCCCCTGGGTTTGTCCCTCAACTTTCAAGTTCGAGGGCATGTTCAAGTTCTTAATTCAAGCTTAATTTCAAGTTCAAGTAAGAGCATGTTCAAGTTCTTAATTCAAGCTGTCCTTGACCACAGGTTCCAGAATGCATTCTGTTCTGGTGACTTCTCACTGCAAATTATAAACAGGATAAAATCTGGGCCAAGGACTGTACTCTGGGGAGCAAAGCTGCAAAGGCAGAAGGCAGGCTACCTGACCCAGTAGGTCTGTTTTCCTTTCTAACGTTTCTGCCTCTGTGATTATGATCCTATGAATATGATTGCTGCCAAACATTTGGTGTGCCTGCTGGAAAACGTATGCCAGTGGCTCATCCCAATCTTCCTGCCCCTCCAAGCACAGGCAGGCTCCTTTCTCACACCTAAGTCATCTATTGCTCCCATCCTTCCTGCCGCTCATTCTCGAGATACGTCAGCCAGCTCACACAACAAGGCCTGGTGTGTGTGCTAATGGCTCCTGCTAATTAAATCAGCCTTGGGTTGCAGAGTGCTGTTGGAGTCTCCCAACAGAGGGTCTTGTTTGAATTTTCACCTCTTCCATGTTTTCTGGGCCCAGTGCAAAGATATTCCTTAATGTGTTTATAGATTATAAATCTTGACTTCAGTGATGGCAGAGAAGTACTTATCTGCCATCAGGAGCCTCTTTCCTGCCAACTGCAATCTCCTTGTCAGTAGCACAGTTTCGTGCTGAACACAGGAGTCCAAAATCAGGTCTTCCCCAGCAACACTGATAGGAAGGGAATTGAGTCATTGACCCAGTTAGAGTCTGTTAGTGACAGCGCTTTAATCCAAGTGGGCACCTCACCTATGCAGAGGGGCTTCCCACAGGGCGGGCCCTGAAGAGGTGGGGGCTCTGCCTGGCCTGGCGCCAGGGCTCTTTTCCACCCTTCAGTGGACTTCCCCCCTTGGTGTGAATTTTCACTAATGCCTTAGTTTGGCTGGGGCCCCTGTCCCTGAAACTGGCTTTGCCAAAGGTCACTCACTTTGCTGTTTGTATAAGATAAGAGGTTTGGCATCTCTTATCCTTGATGGAGGGGTTTGACTGATTTGAATAGGAGCTTTTCATTGCCCTGCATTAAACAGCTGCTCCCTCTAACCAGATGCTTCGTCTGGTTCCCCTTCCAAGCCCGGCAAGAGAGGGGCTCTCTAGCTCACAGTTGACAAAAATGATCTGAGAACCGAAGGACACATGAAAAGAGCTCCCTGATGGCTTGGGGTAAAAATCTCCTTCCTGAGTTAATGTTCAGAGAATAGAGGCATTTAAAAAAAAAACGGACATGGGAACAGTTGACTGAGTCGGTGGCTCGTTGGTTTGCCGAGATGGAGCTCTTATGCCACACTTTCAGAGAGTAGAAAGGATGAGATGGGGCCAGGCCTCCACTGCCCCACGCTGGGGTGGAGCATGGAGCCCTGGTGCTGTGGGCTGTGGGTCCCAGTGCAGAGAGATGCTTCAGTACAGGCCCCACCACGGGACACAGTTCCTGCAGCTGGAAGCTTACCTGCACGCCTTCCACTTATCTGAAACCCTGGCCCAGACTACACGCTGCTGTGACCCGGTTGCCATGGAGAATGTGTATATTCTTGGCTTTCTTGCTGCTCTTACAGGCAGAATTGCAGCAGAGAATGTCTCTGCTGCTAGGAAATATAAATATTGCAGAGAGATGTTCATTTTCTTGCTCTGTGATGATTATTACCAAAGATATGCACAAAGATTTCATTATAGAGCATTGTCCTTTAGAATGAGCCCTTGGTAGACTTTTACAGAGATGGATATGCCTGCCAGGAATGGGGTGTCTTAAGAGCCAGCTATCTCCTAGATAGATATTAACCAGAACTACTTACACATTCAACCGACTTTTGTAGAGTGCTTACCATGTGCAAAGCCCTGGGGATACAGACAAATAAGATACTTTTCTGCCTTCAAAGATCCTAATTCTAATAAAGAAAGATATACGTTCAAACAAATAAATGTAAAAAATAAATAAGTAACATATGTTGCCATACACTCCTGTGCTAAATGCCACAACTCCTAAAAGGGAAAGTGGAAATGTATGTATTCCTGGGGGAATTTGTCAGGAAGACACCCTGGAAGAGGCAGGACTTGAACCGAGTCCTGAGAGTGGGACGTTTGTTCCACCAGAAAGGGGGAGTCATTCCCACGCCATCTTTGGTACACCCGTTTTGCCCTCGTGGTGTACAGCTACGGATGCTCCACACTTTATGTCTATTTTCCAGATGGGCAAAAGGCAGAAGATGAAGGCAAAAGCCAAAGAGGCATATGGCAGCTCAACCTGTTTTCTAGCTTTCCTGGAATTCCAGTTCAGGGACACGACCTCCCCAGCTATGCGTAAAACAGCCCGGATTGCTCAGTATTTTCAGCAGAGCATGCAAGTGTTCTGAATAAAATGGAGGTTTGGTTAGCAAGACTCAGTAATCAGCTACCAGGACGGCCCCCACAACCTTCCACTCGAGGCATTTATCTCCTTGTGTAATCTCTGCCCACTCTGAATAAGGCTGAAGCGTGTGGCCAGTAAAATCCAGTGGCAGGGGTGGCATATGCTTTTCAAGGCTGGGTTGTGTAAGGAACTGCGTCCTCCACCTTGGTCTCTTAAGCAGCCCTTCGGAGAGACCCACACACAGAGGAGCCACCAATTTCCAGTCCTGTGAGTGAGCCACTGGGAAGTAGATCTTCCAGCCACAAAGTTTTGGATGGCTGCAGCCACTGTTAATATTTGACGACAACCTAATGAAAGACCCCGAAGCCAGAAACACTCAACTGACACACTCTCAAATTCCTGACCCGCTGAAATGAGGCGAGACAATAAAATATTTTGCAGAGCCACGGAACTTGGGGCTCTGCAACAACAGATAATCAAATAATGAGAATGGAAACACTAGCTACTGAGCAGGCAAGTAGAAGGGTTGGCCACACCCTCCAAGTGGCCTCCCTACCCACACACACTGCCTTGCCCATTATACAGATGACGTGCCAGGCCTGCTCTCAAAGCCGCCTTCCCCAGCTTGCCTTCCTGGGCCGTCTCCTCCTTTATTTCCTCAAGTAGGTTAGCACTCTGCTGTGTGTCAGAGTCAAGGTCAGTATTGACGGATGTGTTAACAATTCCACTGATCACTTTCTAGTTCCCATTTTACTTGAAATAGGTGACCGTGACCTTCCTTTTGAATCGCTTTTTTTTCTTTTGACTTTTGGGACACTCACATTCTCATAGCTTCCTTCCTTACTTCCCAGAAGCTCTTTTCCGTTCTTTTGGAGGTTCTTTTTCTGATCCATTGCTAAGTGTTCTATTGGAGACCTCAGTCCTGAGACAGCTTTTCTTCTCTAGCTATGCCTTTAAATAAATAATCCTAAATAAAGACCAGCCATATAAGGCTGATTTAAAAATTCATAGAGGGGGTTTAGTTTTATGGTAAAATCATGAACTTGGGAACCAGACAACCTGGGTTTTAGTTCTAAGTTTCTCACTTGGTAATGGGATGACCATAGACAAATTACTTATTCTCAATTTTCTCATTTCCATAGTTAAGATAATTTATAGTATCTATTATCACACTGAGGAGGCACTCACACATGAACTGCTCCTACTGCTTCTATTACTACTACTTTTACTACTGGGCATCTCTACGAGGTGCCTAGTAGATTTCTTAGATTTATTTATTTATGACAAAACAGAGTGCTTAGTTTCCCGTGGACCCCAAATAGCTTCTCTCCTAGTTTGCCCTGTCTCGGCGAATGGCACAACTATCCATCTGGTTAGCACACAGGAAAAACAGGAGTCTTCACCTCACTTCTTCTCAAATATTCAGTCTAATAGGACTCCCTGGCGTCCCCATGTCCCGATTACATCCTAAAGTGATCTGTCCCTCTGTCAGGCACACTGTCACCCTCATCCTAGCCCTCCATTCGCTGCCTGAACTACACAAACGCTCCCTGCCCTGGTCTCCATGGCACCACGAGGGCATCCCTGCCTCAAGAATGCACCCTCAATTTAGCAGAATTACCTTTTGAAAAAGATAAATCAGATCAAATTGCCCACCTGTTGAAAATCCTACAATGCTGTTTGAGAGCACTTAGCATAAAATTCAAACACCTCCCCTGTAGTTGTGCCTTAACCGCCCATCTGGCCTCACCTCATAACCACGACCCCATCGCACACACGCACACACACACATCCACACGCACCTGCCTTTTGTCTGCTCTGCTCGAGTCTCACCAGCCTTCTCTCTGGTGTTTGCCCATTGCACTCATCCCCACACCAGGGCCCTTGCAGATCTGCTGCCTCAGCCTGCAACATTCATTCCCTGCATCTGCGCATGGTTAACAGTTTCTTGGTATTCAGGGTCAGCTTTCCTGATTTTTTTTAATCTGACGTAGCACTCAATCATTCTCTAATACATCACCTGGTTTCATTTTCATCACCCTATAATTTATTTATTTTTTAAGATTTTATTTATTTATTTTCAGAGAGAGGAGAAGGAAGGGAGAAAGAACAATGTATGGTTGCCTCTCACATGGCCCTCACCGGGGACCCGGCCCACAACCCAGGCATGTGCCCCGACTGGGAATTGAACCGGGACCCTCTGGTTCCCAGCCCGCGCTCAATCCACTGAGCTACACCAGCCGGGCCCTACAATTTATTTTTATTTTCCTACATTTCCCCATGGCATTTTCTGTTTCTTTTGGTCCTAACTCCTCCTACTAGACTCTATATTCCACAATAGCATGGGTCTTATGTGTCTGATTGATGTATCCCTAGAACTTAAAACAGAGCTCAGAGTACTTGCTCAATATAAGTTTATAAAATAAATAAATTCCAATAGGACAAATGCAGTAGTCTTAGATTCCAGAATTCTAACTGGCTAGCAGGTTTGGGTAGGGGTTATATTCAATAAGATATTGAAGGTAAGTTAGTTGGAGTAAAAGTAGTGCGTATAATTGCAGACATCTTGAGTTTGGGATAGCTGCCATGACTGGTTCAGTGGCTGTGAACCTGGAAGGCAGACTTCTGGGAGGGATATGTCATGTTGAGATTCATCTGTATTTACTATGAATGACATATTTCAGGGTGAAGATTTCCCCTAAAATTAGTCGCAGGAACAGGGAGAGTTGTTTTACCTTAGGGTCCTTATAGAGCATTCCATAATCCAAAGTACTCTCTTAATTACTGACTTAGAGCAGTGAAGTAACGCGTGGGCAGACGCAATAACCAGGAACTACCTCAATCAATGCTCCTCAGGGATACTCAAGAGGCTGTCAGATAGAATCAGTTTTAAAAAGAAGTTAAAGATTCTTAACAATGATTTAAATGTTTTTATTTCTGTGACTGTGACCTAACAATTACAAGTGTTAGAAGTTACAATAAAGAAATTTTTAGAAATTGTTTCTGAAAAGCAACATAGTAAATGGCCATCACAAATACATACACCTTTATGTAAAACAAAACAACCCACATTTTATGCAAATGGGTACCAGTGGTTCAGGGTTTAACTTCTACTCATGGAATCATAAGGTTGAAAAGGTTAAAATGTTCTCCAGCTAAATAAAACACCAGAATGAAGATGCTATGCTTTAGAAATCTGTGTTGGGTGACACATTACTTCCTCCAGAGACATCTAAGAGCCTGATATTACCATCCATGGGAAGAGGTGAACTAACCATGGTGGGGGAGGGGGATGTAACATTTCAAAATTAGTATATTGGTTTATTATATTATGTATTTTAAATGTGCATGGTCACATAAATTAAATAATTAAATATGAGTATATCAACATTTAATTATTTCATCTACATTTCTAAAAAATTTCAGAATTCTGTTTTGATTCTCGTTATTTGAAAACGTAGGCTTGCTTAGGGTCAGGGCTGACTTATCTCGTATTCTGATCTATACTATAAGGTGGTACATGAAACACCAAGAGAACTTTGTAGGGGCAGGAAATAGAAGGGCTGAGGACAGAGTCTGAGGAGTCACAGATGCTAAGAGATAGGCGAAGGGAAAGGAGCCTATGGAAGGAACTTCAGAAAAGTAAGAAAACCAAGAAGAAGTAATGATGTGAACCCAAGAGAAAAGACCATGTCCAAAAGAAAGCATTTAAATAACGATGACGAGGATGACGCCTATGATGTTGGAGTGGCTGGGGGTGTCCTGGACCTTTCCATGGAGAGACCAGGCACAGGCATGGCTGAAAACAATCCATTGAATTTACACAGTAGACTACTGGTCACCTTGGTCAAGGCAGTTTCAATGGAGCTAGGAGGTCAGAAGCTTGTTGCAAAGCTGTGAAGAATAGAAGGGAGGGGAGTATAGACAGATAGTGTGCTTTATGTTTATAATTAATTTGACTGTAGAGGGAAGGAGAGCATGGGCTTTGGTGAAAGGAAGATTGACAGTTTAAGAAGTGGTTTTCATGAGAGGAAAGCATTGGGCATCTATGTAGGTGAAGAAAGAACAAAGTGACCAGTTTAGATACTGAGTGAGCAGGGTGCCACCCCCGCCCCACCCCTGAGAGAGTGGGAGACGAGAATGAGGGGCCAGATGAGGAGATCAGTTTTGTCCTGACATAGAAAGGTCACCTGGCTCCTGGAATGTGTGTACTCAACCTTGGCAAGCACCTTGAAGCCAAGTGCCTTGCTCTGAGGTCATCGGCACTCCTGCCTTGAGAAGCAGGTTGAACAATGAATGGAAGAGTCTAACCTTTGAGTTTAGAATCCTGTAATTCCCATTTAGTTGCATAGAACATCATTAGTGAGATTTGAGAGAGGCTGTGATCTCCACAATGTCTGCAGGACTTGGCTCCCTTTCCACGTGGCCCAGAAGCCCTTATCTCGAAGCCTCGCTGGGGGAGAGGGAGAAGGTTCCTGTCCCCACTCAGGATTCTCTGATGGGCACACGTCCCTCTCTGGGCTTTGGCGTGCCAGCCCATTAAATGAGAGCGTTAAACGACATCTCTACAGTCCCTTCCCACCCCAACCTTTTGTACATCTGTAAACACTTAACTCATGTGAGGCCTTTAAATAATAAAACAAGGTGGAATATAATTAAGGGGCAAAATGAGTTGTACAGACCATTTGTGCTGCGAGCAAGTCTTTTTAAGTTGACTAATGTGACATGGTTCTCCAGGAAAAGAAAACTTCAGCATTTTATTTATAGAATTACCCCGATCCGAGGTAGGTCACGGGAAAGCAGGGAGCAGCATTGAAAAGGCCCCAGAGCGCGTCTCAGGTGATACAAATTCTTGATTTTCTTTGTAATCCCATTGAAGGGAGAGGCCAAAGCACCAAGGCTGTGGCTAAGAACAGGGCTGCTTCCGTGTGAGGCTCCATTTGTGCCCGCCGAGCAGAGCAGTGAGCCTTCGGGCCACTGGAGGAGTCTGTTATCAGCCCTCACTCAGCAGGCCTCGAACTAATCTCCCACCACGAGCGACAATGGGTGCCGCAACTGCATCTCCAGCCAGGTAATGAGTCGTCTTTAAACCGCATCAACGTGATTTCCTTATCCTTTAGTTTTACACTTCTCAGTCTAGAAGAGTCTTATCTCTTCCTCTTGTTGTTGTTCTGTGGAGCCCTCGTTCCCTCCACAAAGGAAGAGAGATTAGGAGAGGAGACTTTTCTCCTTTCCTTCCCTTTTCAAATTGGAAGCCATGGCATTATGATGAGCCTCTATAAAAACACACATATGTGCATGCATAATTAAAATTACCTGCCTCAGTTACTTGTATCTAATACCTGGTCCAAAATTGCCAGATGCATATGTGCTGCATATTAATGACACAGACTCCAGGTGCCAGCCCTGGGTGCTTTGGGGGTGGTGACCTCTGCCCAGGAAGGGGATTAATTTCCGTCTAGGCAAGCCCCAGGGGTCTTCTCTTCCCAGAACTTCCTATGCTGGCTTTGATCCAGGCTCAGAGACACCTAGTGCAAAAACATCCCTGGCCAAAGCCAACTGTTTCACACTGCTGATTTAGTTCAAAAAATTGATCGGTCCTTTCAGTTTATTACATTTAAAAACCATTTCTTATTCTCACAGGAGTTAATCAGGTTTCATCGCAGTTTTATTTTTCATACCAAGTTACTCGGACTTCTCCCAGGACATCTGCCCCTGCCGTTGTATTCTTTCTATGAAACATTCTGCAGGAGTCTGGAAGGAAAAAAGGTCTGGATGGACAGGGAAAGTGACATATTGAGATATTCAGATGAGTGTGCATTGCAGGGGGGAGGAGGAGGGTGTCAAGTCCAATTCCTCATTCACAAGAAAGGAAAAGAGAAGAACGTAACACAGTGAGCAGAGCATGTGAAATTAGTCTTTAATCAACCTTATATTTTTCTTCTTAAAGACATCAATAGGTCGGTGGTAAGAAACCAAAAATTTTGTCTTATTAAAAAGAGTGTTTGGAAAAGTTCAAGATGAATTCCAAAAGGAGTCAAGCATAAAAATAAAATTTTAAATTATATGGGCTATTTTTAGAACCTTTTGTTTTTGGAATAACTTCTTAAGCAAAGCTCAAAATGCAAGTTACCAAAAAAAAAAAAAAAGGGTTGATAGATTTGGCAATTTTTTTCCAATTACAGTTGACATTCAATATTATTTTACATTAGTTTCAGGTTTACAGTCTAGTGGTTAGAAAATTATATAATTTGCAAAGTGATTCACCCGATATTTCAAGTACCCTCCTGGCACCATACATAGTTATTATTTTATTGGCTATATTCCCTGTGCTATATTTTACATGCCTGTGACTATTTTGTAACTACCAATCTGTGCTTCTAAACCCCTTCACCTTTTCAACCCAGTTTCCTAACCTCCCTCCCATCTGGCAAATATCGGTCTCTCTATCAATCTGTTTCAATTTTGCTTGTTCATTTATTTTGTTCTTAAGATTTCACATACAAGTGAAATTATTTGTCTTTCTCTGCCTGACTTAATTCACTTAGCAGAATATCCTCTAGGTCCATTCAAGCTGTCACAAATGGTAAGATTTCATTCTTCTTTATGACCAAGTAACATTGTATTACATACATGTACCACAGTTTTTTCTAACCACCTGTCAGTTGATGGGCACTTGGACTGCTTGCATAGCTTGGCTGTTGTAAATGATGCTGCAGTAAACATAGGGGCGCATGCGCTTTTCAAATTAGTGTTTTATGTTTCTTCACATAGATAACCAGAAGTGGAAATGCTAAGTTTATAAGGCATTTCATTTCTTCATTTTTTTACAAAATTCCATACTGTTTTTCATACTGCCCACACCAATCTGCATCCCCACCAACAGTGCACGAGGGTTCCCTTTTCTCCAACACTTGCTGTTTGTTGATTTGGTGATGATAGCCATTCTGACAGGTGTGAGCTGATATCTTATCGTGGCTTTGATTTGCATTTATCTGATGATTACTGACCTAGAGCATCTTTCACAAGTCTATTGGCCATCTGTATGTCCTCTTTGGAGATTTGTCTGTTCAGGTTATCCACCCATTTTTTAATTGGATTGTTGGGGGGGGGGCTTGGTGTTGAGTTGTATGAGTTCTTTGTATATCTTGGATATTAACCCCTTATCAGATGTATCATTGGTGAATATTTTCTCCCATTCAGTAGGTTGTCTTTTCATTTTGTTGATGGTTTCCTTGCTGTACAAAAAGTTTTTAGTTTGATGTAGTCCCATTTGCTTATTTTTTATTTTGTTTTCTTTGCCCAAGGAGATATATCAGGAAAAGCACTGCTAAAACAAATGTCAGAGAAACCTGCTTTCTTCTAAGTGTTTTATGGTTTCTGGTCTTACATTTAAATATTCAATCCATTTTGACTTAATTCTTGTATATGTTGTAAGAAGGTGGTGGTCTAGTTTTCTTTCTTTCTTTCTTTTTTTTGCATGTATCTTTTCAATGTTTTCAGCATTTACTAAATAGACTGTCTTTACCCCATTGTATGTTCTTGGCTCCTTTGTCATACATAGTCATAGATTTATTTCTGTGCTCTCTGCTTTGTTCCATTGATCTGTGTGTCCACTTTTATGCCAGTACCATGGTGTTTTGATTACTATAGACTTGTAGTATAGTTTGATATTAGGTAGCATGATACCACCAATTTTATTCTTCTTTCTCAAGATAATTGTGTCTACTTGAGATCTTTTATGCTTCCACATAAGTTTTTGGATTATTTGTTCTTGTTTGTGAAAAAAATGTCAGTGGTATTTTATTAATGATTGTATTAAATCTGTAGATTGCTTTGAGTACTGTGAACATATTAACGATGTTAATTCTTCCTATCCATGACAATGGCATATGCTTCCATTCAGTAGCTTCTCTAATTTCTTTCTTTGGTATCTTGTAATTTTTGGAGTACAGGTCTTTTACTTCCTTGGTTAAATTTATTCCTATGTGTCTTTTTATGCAAGTGTAATTGGGATTGTTTTCTTAGTTCCTCTTTCAGGTAGGTCATTATAGGTTTATAAAAATGCAACCAATTTCTGAATATTTATTACGTATTCTTCTACTTTACTGAATTCATTTATCAGTTCGAGTGGTTTTTTGATGGAATTTTTATGGTTCTCTGTATACAATATCATGCCATCTGCAAATAATAACAGATTTACTTCCTTTCCAATTTGGATGCCTTTTATTTTTTCCTTGTTGTCGGATTGCTGTGGCTAGAACTCCCAGTACTGCGTTGAATGAGAATGGACAAAGCAGACATGCCTGTCTTGTTCCTGATCTTAAAGAAAACACTTTCAGTTTTTCTTTTTCTTTTCAGTATGATGTTAACCGAGGGTGTGTCCTGTATGGCCTTTATTATGTTGAGGTATGTTCCCTCTATTCCCACTTCGCTGAAAGTTTTATTTTCTCTTATCATAATAAATGAGTGCTGGGTTTTGTCAAACACTTTTCTGTATCTATTGACATGACCATGATTGTCACCCTGTATTTGTTTCTGTGGTATATTATGTTCATTCATCTGCAGATATGGAACCAAACTTGCATCACAGGAATAAATCCCACTTGGTCACTGTGTATGATTTTTTAAACTGATTGCGAATTCATTTGCTAATCTTCTGTGGAGGAATTTTACATTTATGTTCATCAGGACTATCGGCCTATGATTTTCCTTCTTTGCCATGTCTTTATCTGGTTTCGGAATTAGGATAGCGCTGGCCTCATACAATGAGCTTGGGGCTCTTCCCACCTCCCGAATTTTGGGGAAAAGTTTGAGAAGGATAGATGTTCTTTCTTCAAATGTTTTGTAAAATTCTCCTCGAAAGCCATCTGTTCCATAACTTTAGTTTGCTGGGAAGTTTTTTTTTTTATGATTATTGTTTCGATTTTGTTGGTTGTAATTAATCTGTTTAGATTTTCTGTTTTCTTTTCATTAAGTCTTAGAAGATTGTATATTTCTAGGAATTTATCCATTTCTTGCAGATTGTCCAATTTGTTGGGACTTAATTGTTCATAGAGTTTTTTATACTCCTTTGTATTTCTGTGGTGTCAGTTGTTACTTCTCTTTCATTGTTTATTCTATTTATTTGAGTCTTCTCTCTTTTTTGCCTGATGAATCCAGTTAAAGTTTTATCAATCTTGTTTATCTCTTTAAAGAACCAGCACTTGGCTTCATTGATCTTTTGTATTGTTTTTATAGACTTTATTTTGTTTATTTTTGCTCTGATCTTTATTATTTACTTCCTTCTACTCACTTTGGACTTTGTTTGTTTTTCTTTTTCTAGGTCTTTTATGTGTAATGTTAGACTGTTTTTGAGATTTTTCTTGTTTTCTGAGGTAGGCCTGTACTACTATGGATTTCCCTCTTACGGCTGCTTTCACCGTGTCCCATCAATTTTTGGTTGTTGTGTGTTCATTTTTACTTGTCTGAAGGTATCTTTTGATTTCTACTTTGACCTCATTGTTAACCTGTTCATGTTTAGTAACCTGTTGTTGAGCCTCCGTGTGCTTATGTGTCTTTCAGTTTTTCTCTTATAAACTGATTTCTAGTTTCACACCATTGTCAGTCAAGAAGATGTTTGATAAGATTTCAATCTTCTTAAATTCATGTACACTTGAAAATAATGTATATTCTGCTGCTATGGGGTGGCATACTCTAAAAATAACAATTAATTTTATCTGGTCTAATGTATCAATTAAGGCTACTGTTTCCTAGCTGATCTTCTGTTTGGAAGATCTATCTGTTGGTGTCAATGAGGTGTTAAATTTCCCTACTATGGCTGTGGTATTGTCGGTACCCCACTTTATGTCCATCAACATTTGCTTTATATATTTATATGTCCCTGTGTTGGGTGCCTAAATGTTTGCAAGGGTTACATGCTCTTGTTGGATTGATTCATTTATCATTATGTGGTGCCCTTTTTCTTATTATAACCTTTGTTTTTAAAGTCCATTTTGTCTGATATAAGTGTTGCTACCCCAGGTATTTTTATCTCTATTTGCGTAAAATGTCTTTTCCCATCCCTTTCCTTTCAATCCACGTGTGTGGGTCTCTTGTAGGCAGCATATGTAAGGTCTTGTTTCCTTATCCGTTCAGCTACCCTATGTCTTTTGATTGGGATATTTAAGCATTTACCTTTCAAGTGGTTATTGATAGGTATATATTTATTGCCACTTTATTCTTTATAACTATGTTCAACTTTTTTTTACATTTTAAAGAAGACGCTTTAACATTTCTTATAGTACTAATTTGGTTGTAATGAAACTCCTTTCGTGTTTTCTTGTCTTGGAAGCTCTTTATTTGTCCTTCAACATTAAATGATAATGTTGATGGACCGAGTAGGCTTGGTGTAGGTCTTTGCTTTTCATCATTGAATATTTTGGGCCAATCCCTTCTGGTTTGAAATGTTTCTTTTAGGACCTAAACTGACAGTCTTGTGGGAGATCTCTGGTGGCTGCCTTTCTCTTGCTGCTCTTAAGATCCTCTCTTCTTTAACCTTTACCATTTTAATTATCATGTGTCTTGGTGTGGGCCTCTTTGGGTCCATCGTGTTTGGGACTCTGCACTTTCTGAGTTTCTGTGTCTTTTTCTTCATGAGGTTACAAAAGCTTTCAGTCATTTTTTTCAAGTAAGTTCTCAATCCTTGACTCTCTTTTTTCTCTTCTGGTACTTCTTTGATGCGGCTATTGTTATGCTTGATGTGGTCCCAGAGTTCTGTTAAACTCACCTCATTTTTTTTCCTGATCCAGTGGGGTGTGTTCTGCTACCTTGTCTCCAAATTGCTGATTTGACCTTCCATTTTATCTAATCTGCTATTGGTTCTTTTCAGTGTATTCTTGATTTAAGTTATTGTATTTTTTATTTATGACTGTTTTTATGGTTTATATGTCCTTTTTAATGCCATTGAATTTCTCACTAAGTTCCTTGAGCCTCCTTAAGCATAATTTTGAGCTCTGTATTTGGTCATTTGTTTGCCTACATTTCATTTAGATCTGTTTTTGATTTGTCCGTTCTTTCATTTGGGACGTGCATATTTGTCTCTTTATTTTGGCTACTACTTTGTGTTTGTTTCTATATATTAGGGAGGTCTACTAAGTATCTCAGTCTTGATAGTGTGGCCTTATGTATTTAGTGCCATGTGGGGCCCATTGGAACAGTCTCTCTGATCCCCAGAGCCAGGAGCTCTAGGATAGGGGGAGGGGTAGGTTATGTGCACTCTCCTGTTGTAGTTGATCCTTGATTACTGTTGGCATATCCGTGGGTGGGGTTGACCCCCAGGCTGGCTGGATATGGGTATTGACTAGCACCACAGTATACAGCTATGTGTAGGGGCTGACCCGTGAAGCAGAATTTGCCCCAGCAGTATTCAATGCCCGCCAAGACCTTCCTTTATGTATGCTTCTCTGGTGGCGCAAATCAGGTTATGCTCTGCTGTGGTCTGAAGCGAGCCACCAAATGAGCTGGTTCTGGGGCCTCTTGTGAGGGACTTTGATGTAGTTTAATGTCAGATGCTGCCTGTGACTGGCCCTGGACTACCTATTAGAAGCTTTAAAGTGATCCATGCTTGGTAGCTGCCTGAGCAGAACACGATTGTGCGTGGGAAGGGCTAAGCTGTGTACCGAGGCTGGCTGCCACCAGTACCAGCCTTGAGGCAAGTCAGCAAAAGGCCCAAGGCACCTCAAGACCGGCTGCCACCTGCCAGCTTCCTGTTAGGCTCAGACACTAAATGAGCCTCAGACAGTATCGGACAGTATGGTGAGTTGCGTGAAGCAGGTTCTCAGTGAATCAGGTAAAGGGGAGTGTTGTTCACCAGGTTAATACAGATTCCTCAGGGGGAACCTCTGCAGCTGGGTTACCCCTCCAGATTCTCAACCGCCACACACGGGTGTGGGGTCAGCCAATTGTGTGTCTGCCCCTCCTACCAGTCTCCTGTATATCCTTAGTTACAAGACTGCTGTTCAGCTAGTATTGAGATGCTTATCCAAGTTGATTGCTCTATAATGTAGTTTTCATTTTGGTGTGGTCATGGGGAAGGTCAATGCCGTTTCCATGTAATTCACTGTCTTGCACTCATCTTAGATTTGGCAATGCTAAAATGTGTTACAATGAAAAACCAACTCCTAAATGAAGTAAAAACATACACAGCCATCCAGCAGAAAATATCCCTCAATATGTAAAAGAAAGAAATGAACCATACACAGAATATAAACAGAAATCTCACAAACCAATGTTAGAAAAAAGATATTGCAATAGAAAAAAGGGTAAATAATTAGAATATATAAAATAAACAATGTAAATCAACATTAAATACAAAAGGATAATTTAGTTTAATAAAATTAAGCCATTACAAATTATGATAAGGAGATATTTTAAAGCAATGGGACTGCAACATTTAACAAGATAGATGACATTTGATTGTGGCGAGGATTCAGGAGGCAGGCATCCTCATGGGCCACGGGTGGGAATACAGTTCATAAGTCCCGTGTGGCCAAGTTGGCAGCATTGATTCTGAGCATTTCTAAGAATCTTTTCTAAAGACATTTTTGTAATATGATCAAATAGAGTCGTAGAGGGCTGTTTGTGGAAGCATAATTAATTTAGAAAAATTAGAGACAACCTAATCACCCATTAAGAGGGGAACATTTGTAAATTATGGTATGTGCTTCTATACATCCAATAAAAAGAATAAGGAAGAGCCATTCAGACATGAGAAGATATGTCGCGAAAAAGTTGCAGACTAATAAGCATATAATTATTATCCCATTTGCATAAAATAAAACTACCTGTGTGTGTACGTGCATGCATCTACATGTGTCACTGCCCAGGAAATGCAATGTTAGAAGGGACCATGAACTGTGAACCCTCCTTGCCTCTGGGGAAGGGAATGCGGAGAGTCGTTCTCAGTAGGAACTACTTTTACACCTTACACAACACACTCCTTCATTGTTTGAATACTTTATTAATAAATCTACTGCTAACAGTATAAGATCTACTGTTATACTGTTAACAGTATAAGAGGGAAGACAGAAAAAATATAGATCCCTGTCATGCGTTTAATTTATTATTAATACATAGAGGAATTTACACTGTATGAAGTTAATTTGGGAAGTCTGAGAAAGCAGCAGTGATTTGTTTATTTTCCCAGGAGAAGAAAAGTTCAGTAAGGCAAGAGCCTTCAAGACAAGAGATAACTAATGAAAATGCAGATATCTGATGAACAGGAAAGGCTATTTATTCATTCATTAATTCAACAAATAAGCATAGGGCAACTTTGTGAGCACTTGAGATACCACAATGAGCAAAGCCAAAAATTCTTGCCCTTGTGGAGCTTAAATTCCAATGGCCAGGGTTGGCAGGGTGGCCAGGGGTTGGTGGTCAGACAGTAAGCAAGCAAACATATATATAACGTCAGATGGAGGGAAACACTTTGATCGAACATAGGCAAGGAGGCGGAGTGTGAGAAGGTAGAGATTTGTGATCTCGTGCGGCAGGTCAGCAAAGGCCCCACTTCTGAGCAGAGACGTTAAGGAGGAAACAAGCAGCTTCTGGAAGAAGAACTTTCCAGACAGGGAATAGCAGAGGCCTGGAAAGGGGAACCTTCTTTGTGTGCTGGAAATGCAAAGCAGGAAAAAGTGATAGGAGTTCAGGGAAATGAGAAGGGGATTGGGAGATTAATGAAATGCAATTTGTTTATGTGCCAAGTGATTTACATACATTACATACATTATTTAATCTTCCAAACTCCAGGGAGTTGATAATAATATTTCCACACCCAGGATGAAGAAACTGAATCTCAAAGCAGTTATTTGCCCAAGGCCGCCTGGTCAAGCTGTATTTTAACCTGACCAACTGTCTTTGAATTTGGGGAATAGACCCAGATCTAGAACCGTAGCACCTGGCCTGTCTGCATGGCAGTAACTAGTAACTATGGAATCAGAGTTTGTAGGAGAGAGGCCCATACTCCATATTTTAAAAATGTACCTAAATTATATAGAGGATTGATCATCCACATTTAGGAACTAAGTACCTGCTCTAAGCTTGCCCTTGGCAGGTGAGAAAACGGACATCCTCAAAGGTTGAGTGATCCAGGGGCTATTCCACAGTAAGGCCGAGCGGGCTCAGGTCCAGATCTGCTGACCCTCAGTGTTTCCCAGACTCTGAAGTGTAGTAGAGCAGGGCCTCTCAAAGGCCAGCGTGCCTCGGAGTCACCTGGAGTCCGGTCCTATTACAGAGGCCGTTCCTACACCCGGGCCTCTGCGTTTCAGTCAGCTTCCTAGGGACGCCAGTGCCACTGGTCAGGGACCACATTTTAAGTGGCAAGCCAATTAGTTTCCCGGAGAATTTGTTAGAACTTCTGGGACCTCAACCCTAGTGACAGAAATAGTGTTTATGTGAGTGTGTAAGAGTGTTGGAGAAAGAGATGGTGTTGAAGGAGACAAAACAGGAAGCGAAGGAAATGAACTGATGTGGGCAGAGATATCACGAGGTTCCCAAAGCTCAGTTCCTCTATTATATTTACACAGGAAGGGTGAGGAGAAGGTTGAGGCAAATGCAGGTAACTCTAGTAAAATGTCCCAAAGTTTTTGGCTCACTGATCTGGATAAGTGGGTGTTTTTCTAATTTGATTACTCCAGATAATTGGTATGGGGGAAGTTCTTTAATTAGTTCCAACACTGGTTTCCCTGGACAGACACTGCTTCAGCAGATGAGGAGAGTGTCCATGGTCTTATTGAAACTGAGCCCTCCTTTCCAGAGGTGTAGGCATTTTACCAACATGACTACACCCATCCCTCTCTCTCTGCCAACTTCAGGGCCAGTTTCTAGTGGTAAATTTGAGTGCTGCTTTCCAGCAAAACCTAACTGTCTGGGCCTGGTCACTGGCCTCCCCCTCTCTGTGGAAATTTCACCTTGCTGCTATGAGTCACACCTTGGTCGAAGCGACGGGCCAGGTGGATTCAGATGTTTTGTCTGGATTGTAGGATGCCCAGTCTGTCTTCCCTTCCGAGAGGTAAGGCTGCAGCGTCACTGAAGCCGTGTTCTTGCGGCTCTCACAGCAGAGAAACCCGCTCTCAGGGCCCCTGACAAGGAGGCTGTGGCCAGGAAGCAAAACCGACTGCATGATGTAAATGTCATCGATTGTCATCTCTCCTCCAGTGTGGCTCAGGGTGCTGGAGGGGCAGAGGTCACCTTCAAAGTCCCTGAACACCCAGCTTCCCGGGCTCTCCTGGTCGGTCTCTAATTCTCAGATAGGCTGAGGTTTCTCACTGCACCAGTGGTTGAGGACAGTCCACTGGGCAGCCATGGGAGAGGGGACCTGGGAGTGGCACCATCACTGGACCAGAGCTGCGACTCACCTTGTTTCCCCTTCTGCCCACTCCGAGTCCTCCTGTTTGCCATTAATTCACTCCGCCTTGCTGCCCATCTATCAAGCAGGATAAGTAACCCTACCTAATTTCATGGCTTTTTATTTAATTACCCAGGTGCTTTGTTTATATCCATCATCTGAAATGAGCTAATCCATGCAAGTAGACATCTAAATAAAGCCCCAGGGCAATTTTTAATGTTTTAATTATTGTTACAGAGATATTTCTCAGGGATTCTTTCTAAGAGAAATCTGTTCCTATCTTGGCTTCTTAGGCATGGTATATTTGATATTTTTAACCTTGATTTGATGACTCAAGTTCATTATTATAAACACTGCTTATGGAACATTGCTAAGTTTCAATGATACTTTCTGAAACTATTGAAGTGCGTGGCTATTTGCTTCTGTGAAATATAGCCCCCAGTTGCTATGCTTTTGAGTTGATATGTCTACTTTTTATAGTTTTTCCTTATTTTCTTTTGCTGTCAGGATACCAGTCATCAATTTTTGCTGCTAAAATTTTATTTATCTTTAGTCAACAAATGTCTTCCTCCCAAAGTCTCTGCCCTTTCTACCTCAGTACATCTGTTTCTATCTTGGCAATGGTTCTCCAAGTGGGATTTATTGATCTCGTGAACCGTGGATCCCCAAGACCCTTTCATGGGGTCCGTAAGGTCAACACTATTTTCATAGTAATAGTAAGACATTATTTGCTTTTCCAATACACTGCCATTTGTTCTAATGGCACAAAAGCAAAGGTGGGTGTATATGCTGAACTCTTGCACCAATCAATGGACCATCATCAAACTCTGCTAATCTTCACTATAGTCCTCACCACCACACAGTCACCATAAAAAATAATCAGGAAACACACTCATTAATGAAGCAATGATCAAAAGCCTCCAGACTGTTCTTGTTGAGACAGTGAAAATTAATTTTATTGCATTTCAACATGTGAATGCATGACTTTTCAGTATTGGGTGACCTACAAATGGAGTATGCATGAAGTGCAATGTTTTCTCAAGGAAAAATTGCTTGTTAGATGGTTTGAGTCGTGAGCTAAAGTAGCTCCACCCCCTTTTTTCAGAGAATTGCACTTTTATTGAAAGAACAGTTGACAGAGAAATTATGATGGTTCACACTTGGTTAAGGGGCAGGTATCTTCTTCAAATGAATAACGTGATTCAGTCACTTGGAGAAAAACAACTAACAGAATCTGTCACCAAAAAATGAATTTGAACTCTCAAGCGGAGATTAGAATTTTGGGAACCTTGTATTTGCTATCATGAGTTTGATAGGCTCCCGTCACCTGCAGACTTTTCTGATGAAATGGGTGGTAATGTTAAGAGACGTGATTTTTATTTATTTTGTATAATCAAACAGGTCACCATTTGAAAGAGCTACGGCTATCAGTGAATGTAAATTTTCTCAATCGCCAATGATGTTCCAAAATGATGCATAGATAGAAGAGACATTCAAAGGGAAAGACAGGAGAACGGTTTTAAAGGAACAGGATCCAAATGTTCACTTATCAACGTTGTTTCAGATTCCACATTGAAATTAAGCTTTAAGAAATGACCACTTAACAAATTTTGGTGTGCGTCACATAAGAGCATCTGCAATTATCCGAAAAGGCTACTAAAATATTTTCTTTTCTACCTGTATCTCTGTGTGAGGCTACATTTTCTTTACCTGCTTCAACCACAACAAATCATCCCAACAGATTGAATACAAAAGCAGCTACGGAAAGCTGTCTACAGTTACGGCAGACATTGGCGATATTTGTCAAAATATAAAAACTCTTCTCATTAATTTACCTTTGGGAAAATATTTATTTTCCATAGAAATATGTTACTTATGTTAAAATGCAAGAAGTATATTATTATTTTAAAACAAAACATTAAATATTAAAAAAAATTTATTTTCTAATATGGTAAATGTCAATAAGTATAATATAAAAAAGCAAATTCTTTGGGATTTTAAATAATTTTTTAAGTGTCAATGGGTCCTGAGAACAAAAGTTTGAATGGCGCTGCATTATGGAAATTGGTTAACTTTCTCCTCATAGTCATGTGCCCCTAACGACATTTGGGGCAAGGACAGACTGCATAGGATGGTGGTCTCATGAGATTATCAGGAGCTGAAAATTCCTATCACCCAGTGATGTCAGCGCTGTGGTAACATCTCAGCACAGCACGACTAACGTGGTTGCGGTGATGCTGGTGTGAACAAACCCTCTCCGCTGTCAGTCACATCCAGGGTAGCCTGTCCAATTCTGTAGAGTACATAAGACTTGACAATGATAATACATGACTGTGTTCACGGTTTGTGTATTTGCTATACTATATTTTAGAGTGTACTCTCTCTACTTATGGGAAAGTGTGCCGTGAAACAGCACGCCGTGTTTGCTGACAGCAGCCTCATTTGTCTCACGGTTACTGCATCTCTCGGTCACATCCGGTTCTCTTGTGCGTGATTTAATCGCAGGCTGTTTTATACAATGAACTGATGTACTTGATGAGCTTGTAGCCCAGGGGCGATAAGCAAGACCACACAGCCTAGGTGGGCAGTGGGCTAGACCATCTAGGTTTGTGTACGTGCACTTGATGGTGTTTGCACCAGGATGAGGTTGCCTGGGGACGTGTTTCTCAGAACACCCCCGTGGTTAAGGGGCACGTCACTGTGCAACATTCATTGCTGCCCCAGAGCCTCACCACAATCACGCAAGGAAAGCTGATGGGGAATTACTCTCGTCATCTTGCTGCAGTGGAAACTGAGGCACCATTTAATTGTCAGCCTCGGTTAGAATCCACATTTTTTAGACCTAAATCAAAGTGTGTTACCTACCCTCCAGTTGGCCCTGAGAAGGGGCATATAACCAAATCTCGGCAACTTTTGTCTGATCCGAGTGTATGCCCAACCTGAGGGGCTCTTTTCTGAGTCTTGCATGCTCTTTGACGCACAGATGACATGTCATCTCTCTTGTTTTTTGTTTTTGTTTTTCTACTGATTACCTTTTTCTACTCAATAGCACCACCGTCACATCCTCAAGTCTCATTTTCTGGCTCCCTTTAGACCTCTGATTAAGTGGGACCTGACCAGAGAGGTGTCCTCTGGCAACCCAGGACAGGATAGCTCGTTCTCAGGGCTCCCCACCCTCTCCGTGTGCTTTGTTTGTCCCCATGCATCACTGGCCCAGCCGTTTGCTGACCAGCTCTCCTCACTGGACTCCCAACCCTAAGTATCTGCCCGCTCGCTGTCTGCCTGCATACCTAGAGCTGTGCTTGGTGTGAAGGGTATTTGTTGAATGAAGGAATGGATGTCTTGAGATGTTTAGGATGTTTTTTGGAATCTGTGTTCTTGTCAGATAAGTACCCGCCAAGAGAAGTCCTGGACAACACTATCTAGTCTGTTAGGCGAGTGTCAGGACACTCCTCCAACAACACAGCAGTGACTGTCCCACTGCTCTGGGGGGAGGAGCATGTGGGGCTGAGAGCCACACTACTTCCTAACTGTGACCTGCTCAAGCCCCGATTCTGAGCCTCGGTTTTTCAAACTGTTGCAAACATCTGCTCGTTTGCCTTCCATAGTAGGCTGTCTCTGAGACTGAGATAGGAGGTAGTTTTTTCTCTTCTCTTCTTTTCTTTTCTTTTCTTTTCTTTTCTTTTCTTTCCTTCTCTTCTCTTCTCTTCTCTTCTCCTTTCTTGTTTCTTTCTTTGTTTCATTCATTCATTCATTCATTCATTTTTTGAGAGAGGAAAAGAGAGGGAGAAAAAGGAGAGAAACATTAATTGGTTACCTCTTGTAACTGTCCCAACTGGGGACCAAACCAGCAACCCGGAATGTGCCCCGACCAGGAATTGAACCACCAACTTTTTGTTTTCCAAAACAATACCCAACAAACTGAGCTGCACTAGTCAGGGCATAAGATGTGAGTTTTATTGGGAGTTGTTTCAGAAATAACAACTATGTAATGGCATGAGCAAGCAGGTCAGGCAGCTGGAGAAGTTGAACTGAACAGCAGCCAGTCAGTGAATGCCTGCTGCCCAGGGACAGGGCACACCATTGGGCAGGACAACTGTCACCCTAGTTCCCCGGGGGAGTTCAGCAGACAGCACTGCGGGCAGCTGAAGGGATGAGCATGTCAAGCCAGAGGAGGAAGCCTGGGTGGGCATGCCACAGCCAGTGCCACAGAAAGTGAAACTGGGAATTTAAGGCAACTGCTTTTCACGCGGTAATGATTTAATACATTTAATTGTTATTATTATCATTGTTCTGATATTTCTTCATGGTCATTATTACTGTCTGGTATTATATTTGTTACTTATTGGCTATCTAATTACTAACTATTCTTCACTAGAAGACAAGAATTTTATATCATTCCTGCAGCATTGTCAGTAATTAACCAGTCCCTGGAACACAGTGGCCACTCATTAAATATCTGCTGGAGGAGCCCTAGCAGGAGTGGCTCAGTTTGGTTGGGCATCATCCCACAAACCAACAGGTCGCAGGTTCAAATCCTGGTTAGGACACATGCCTAGGTTGCAGGTTTGGTCACCGGTTGAGGCATGTGTGAGAGGCAACAGATTGATGTTTCTCTCACATATTGATGTTTCTCTCCCTCTTTCTCCTTCCTTCCCCTCTCTCTGGAATCAATATAAGAAAAAGAAAAAAACTAAAAGAAGTATTAGAAAAGTATTGCTGCCCTGACCAGGTGGGTTCAGTTGGTTGGAGCATTGGTCCCGTACACCAAAAGTTTGCAGGTTCAAATCCCAGTCAGGGCACATAGCGTGGTTGCAGTTTGATCCCCAGTCAGGGCATATGGGAGCCAACTGATGTCTCTCTCTCTCTCTCTCTCCTCCTCTCTCTAAAACATATCCTTGGATGAGGATTAAAAAAAAAGAAAATTATTGCTTAAATCTTTAACTGGACTATGTTAAACAGCAGAACAATACTACAAATTTATTTGATAACTTTCCTCTGACAAGTTCAAAGCATTTCTCACACTCACTATTGTTCTGTCCTCCACACTCGGTGACTCGCATGAATTATGTGTTTTGGAAGTAAGTGGGACCCCCACCCCACCACCCTCTATGCACAACACCAGTAGAATAATGTGTCATTTGTTGCGTAAATGGATGAATAATGCAGTGCGGTTATGAGGTACCTGGGCAGACAAAGTCCATTCAGCTATTTTCCGTTGTTACTGACTACAATGCATTTGCAAGCAAACACGATGCACCATGAGGCCATTCGACCAGAAGATGGAAATTTCTTTTAATTAAAGTACATACACTCTAAAATAATTCACTAAAAATAAATTTTAAAAATGTGCAGCCTAGTGTGACCTCTCCTGCCTTAAAATTCCTTTAACCATTATTAGAATTCTTGGCTGTTTAATTCACACAGCCTTGGACATCTTTTCTTTTGTTCTGACAAGCTACCTAAATCTTTCATTGTTATTTCATGTATGTGTTTGTGTATTGTTTCCTTCATTGCACTGTGTTCTGCTCCACAATGGGAACCCGTTTATTTCTAACTAAAAATCATAAAGAGCACAGGAGCTTTGGTAAACCTCCAGGTCCCTCTGTGCGTGTAGAGAAAGGAGAGAGGACACACGGGGAGGAGAGAATATGATTGGCTCCCCGAACGAGCCCTGGGCCACAACCCTGTGTTCCTACACATCCCCACCCCCACCCCAACCCCAAAAGAGCAGCCCAGTGTCTGTAACTTCGTAAATTTTCAGTATTGGATTTCATTGCCAGAGAGGCTTTTGTTATTTAAAAGTAGGTTTGATAGCCACTCACAACTAATATACCTTATCATCCGGTGGTGGTTCTTTCCGTACTGAAATGTGAGCCCCATGAAAGATGGGGGTAGAGTGAGGAGAGTAGGTGATTTTTCAAATAAGGGATATCGGAATCAATTAATTGGACAAAGAAGGACCTCTACAAAGACGGTTTTCATCGATGTCTGATGGGCTTAAGACACTTGAACACAAGAGAACTTCTTTTGAACTGGGGACGATTTCAACGTAGGGCGACCCTGTGATATGTTGTGGGCACTGAGACGCTTCGGAAAGTGAGAGGCGTGACATGCTTCCACACATGTCGGCAGTGGCCACTTCCAATAGAGCAGGGCGTATGCTTTTCTCAGGGGTCCCTCAGGGGGGCAGATTTGAAATTTCCCTTTTGGCCGGGGGGATGTTAGGCCCTCTTTGCTTGTGTTCTATTAAAAGTGGTCATTACTCGCAGAAAACAATTCAGTTTGGGTCCTGATACAGAATACTCATGCCTCCCAATGTTTGGGTGTCTAAAGATCCCATTCCTTAGGGGTCTTAATAGAATATTCTATCAATAGCACTAGGTTCCTGGCCCTCTGACCCTGAAGAATGCAGAATAAATGGGCTTTCCGTCTATCAGAGAGAATAGCTCTCATATCCCACTTCTGCTACTGTTCCCCTCCCAAGCCCTTGATACAGCACCACTCATGAGAGTGGTATCCCCTATTCTAAGGGCCACGCCAGAATGGAGAAGCACGGAGCAGGGGGACAACCATCACTAACTACTGGGGACTTTCCTCTGGGGAAGCAGTGACTCCGAGATAGAACCCCACCAGCCATGGGACGTAAGTTGTCTCAGTCCACTGGACACTCCAGGCTCATTGCTCAGCACGGTCAAGGCTCCCACCCGCTGTGTGTGTGACAGAGTGCATCGTCTGCAGAGTAACAGGATGCTTGATCCCGTGCTGAGTTTAAGGAGTTTACACCAAAGTAGAAATGAGATGAGCACGCTAGTGAAACTCCTTTTCATGCTGGTGGTAGGAGGGAAGGATTTAAATCAGGCCATTTAAGAACTCACCGTTATGTTTCAGGAGACAGGCTTGACCTGCCATATATAGTCTTATGTGATATATTCCATGATAATGGGGTTACTCGCTGTTCATGAAATTACAAATCTCACAGGAAGAGGGTGAATCAGATGGTATATACTGACATTGTACATGATTATTATACTCTATTGGAAAAAAAAGTAGGCTGAAAGTCACACCGTTTCTAGGTGGCATGCATACTCACCATGTGCGGACGTTACATGGCCCTTTAACTCACGAAGCTATTTGTGTGCTGCTGTGGATTTCCCACAAGTCAGTCCATCGGGCTTCTCACAGAGGGTTGGACTGGATGCGAGGCAGCCCCTCTCTCCTCGGCCACAGGAGGGGCTGAAACCAGCCCCAGGGAACTAGTTTCATAAAACCGCAGACCCCACTTCATTTGGCAGGTAGGGGACTATCACCACATCCCTAACAGACCTGGGCGCCAGCTTCTTCCTATCTGTGCTCTGTCTCCACCCCACTGAGGGGCTGTTCCCATGAGCTAGTGGAAGAGGTAATGGGATGTCCCCACTACAGAGCGGCCACTCATCAGGATGATGTGGTGCTTGGTGGCTCCTGATCAGATGTGAGGCTACTGAAGCCTGAGCTCGAGCAGGTGGCCTCTGACTGGAGTGAGGCCACCTCGCTGGTCCTCACCCCTGCAAATCAGACTTCCAGGACCAAACTTTTATGATGAGTTCCACTGTTGCTGACCTCTCCAAGGACTTGGGCACAAATGCTGACTTACTCCAACCTTAGTTTGCAAGAGCAGGGCATGGCCTGGAGGGAGCTGGGTCTGTCGAGCTAGAAGCAGAAATGAGAGGTGTCTCTAGTCATTTGGAGTCTAAAATTAGAGGCCATACAAATGAGACCAGTATGAAGCAGTGTGTGCATAGGAGGGTTCAATTCCATATTCATTGCACCACTTCTATTTACTAGTCCTGGTGTTTTAAACTAAGTTCCACCCCAAACAAACAAACAAAGACTATGCTGTGTGCTGTGCTTCACGCAGAGTAGTCATCTTTTCTTGTTAATCGTGGGAAAGTGGGGAAGTGTGATGAGAAAGCAAACCATGAAAATAACTGTTGGCTCACGATTACAATTTCCCTGAGGTCATTTAACGGGGCAGAATTTTCCCCTGGAGCCAGAATCCACTAACCAAGAGCCAAAAGTAATTTTCCTCAGAAAAGCAGTAAGAGTGATAAAATAACTTGCAATGTACTTTCCAGAATTTTCCTACCTCCCCACCCCATTCATGAGATTCCTCCTGCTTTGCATGCTATCCCCGCTCTGCTGTTGAAACGAAACCATTTCAAAGCCTGCTTCAAACACTGCCCACTGCACATCCCAAGTGCATCTCTTGACCACTCTCCCACAACCAAATAGTATCTAATATTCCCTTTCAGTCCTGAGGAGGGGTTTAAACTCAACTCTTTGTTTTCCTCCTTCTTTCAAACAAAAGCCTCCGTGATAATCATATTCTGGGTGCCTAGCAACTGCTGTAGACCCCATGACACAAAAGTCATTAGCAACCCGAGGTAAGAAGCTCAGAACTGAGAATTCACAAAGCCTTGAGCCTTTGGGGAATGGGGAGAAGATAGTCCTTCTCATTCTGTCCGGTCTTCTACAGCCTTTAGAACAAAACATACCTGACTTCGTTTCTCAGTGGACTAGCCTGCCGTGCTACAAAGGGGCCGGTGGGTTGAACCCATGACAGTTCAGGGGATTTGAAGTCTATTCTCTACGGTGTAGAGATTCAGTGGAGTGGAGTTATAAAAACAGTCACAGGGATATAAAATACAGAGTAGGGAATACAGTCAATAATATTATAATAACTATGTATGGTTCCAAATGGGTACTATACTTCCTTGTCTGGGTGGTCACTTTGTAGGATATGTAAGTACCTAATCACCACGTTGTACATCTGAAACTAATATTAAGATCGTATGCCAACTGTAACTGAAAGGGAATTTTTAAGTGGTACGATAAAGATAAAAAGCAAAGAGTCAGAGAAGGTTGATCCATCACTCAATTCACAGAAGTTTTTACCGAGACTCCTATTGTAACCCCAGCTCGTCAAAGGAGCACGCAAAAAATCTTTTGTTTATGCTTTTTCTTTCTGCACACATTTGCACGCACTTCTGATGAGACAGACAGGCAGTGCATTCTTTCCGAGACTGAAGCACCCAGATGTTCAGAGGTGTAGGTGGAGAGTCCAACAGAGTCAGCAGTCCGGGACACAGCCCAGTGCCGGAGCTCGGTCACCACCAGGCCCTGGTGCACACAGCAGTCATCACAGCGCTGCTGCCGCGGAAAAGAAATAGGCTGTAAGGTCTGAGTTGTTCACTCATTTTTACCTATTTATCTGTTGACTCTTTGGAATGAAAGCAGCAGAGCTATGTGTTTCTCCTTCACAGCAGGAGAGCTCGCTACCCAGGTGACTGACCAAGGGTCTCCTTCTGTGCCCTGAGCCTCCTGCAGGGATTCACCTGCTGCCTCCCTGCATCCTGCTTCCTCACATTCTCATCAATGTGGTGTCCTTGCTAATTTGACAAAGTTAACACCTGATTAATAACTGCTATGATGGAATAGTTCCTGGATGAGCTGTATCCCCCATTTATAATCTGCTAGTGATTGAAAAAATTATGTTCAGTTCAGTAATAACTGATGGAAAAGGTCTCTTCTTTTCTGCAGTTGATTGGCTTTGTAATTGTGATTTAATAATGTAAATATCACTTGTTTTTCTTCTCAGGATGAGTTGCCTTCTGATTTTAAACTAAGGAATCTTTAGGCTTTCTTATATCTTAGTTTCTTCTCATGCGATCACACCTGAGATGCATTCCTTTTTTTTTTTTTGCTATATTTTTTCTTTAAATACACACACAGCACACACACACTTTGAACACTTTGAATCAGTGGTTGGAAGGCAAACATTATTATTTTTTCAACCAGCTATTGATGATCAAATATTAAAGCTAAGACTTTTTAGAGATAACCTATTCTAATCCATTTATTTTTACATGGGATGAAACAGGAGGCCCAGAACGGTTAAGTAACTTACTCAAATGTACATAGTTACACGGAGCCCAGGATGGTGCTCTTCTCTGTGAAAAGCCACGTTTGAAAAGAATGTGTGTGATATCATGATTTGTAATAAGAAATATCTGTTTGGTCTTTATCCAGTTTCTGACATCCAGTTCTTCAAACCCTTGGAATTTCCTGTGATGTGGAGAAAGGTATCTTTTCTTATGTTAATGATGTGACTTTTGGAAAGCACCTAAGGATGGAGGCTGGTTGCCAGAGGAACCAATTGTGTGATTAGAGATTTGAGACTTTCAGTCTCCTGGGGTGGGGTAGGAGAGAGGCTGAAGATTGAGTTCAATTGCCAGTAGCCAAGGACTTAATCAATTAGGCCTATATAATGAAACCTCCATTAAAACTCAAAAGGAGAGATTCTGGGTTGGGAAACATGAGGCTATTTGGGGAGAAAGGGGCACCTGGAGAGGGCATGGAAGTCCCTGTCCTTTCCCCGTACATCACCCTTTGAATCTTTTCTATCTGGTTGTCTGCAAAGGTCCGGTCTTTACAACACTCTGAGTTTTCAGGTTTCCCCAAAGGAGAGATGGTAGAGGCCAATGAAAATTAAAAAATCCAACACTCTCTTTCCGAATGCTGGAGGTCCAGTCAGGAATCTTTGCTCTCTCCCACTGACTGAACAACCACAGAAAAATCTCCTTTATTTTTAAACAGTTTCTTTTTACAATCAGTAGAAAAAAAACTACAAATTATTAACAGCCTCTAAAAGGTTGACATACAAGAGTACTTTAATTTTCACCTGGGCTTAAACAAATGGATGCTATGATAAGGAGGTTTGCTGATCTATCCATTAGCCAGGAACAGTATTAAACTACAAACTCTTAGGTCCTAGTTAATGGCTAAACATATAGTTTTAAAGTCTTAGGTCTCTCTGAGTTAAAGATGTATGCAGAGGTTGCTCTTCGTACTTTTGAGACTTAAGGGGAATGTCACATAGGCTAAGGCATCCTTAACTATTAACTACATTTGTCAGGGTTTTAGATGCTACTTATCAGGCGACGGGAAGAGATGTGACTCTATTGTCCTGTTTAATCTTTTACTAAAATCTTTTACTCTATGTTTTTTAGTTAGAGTTTCCTAACTTTCCTATTTACCTAGCCTTAAAACATCCCTGCTCAGTAATAAATTTCAAGCTTTGGAGAGAATTGTATAAGACATTTTTTTAGCAATGGCCTCTCTTAGCAATTAGCAGCTGTTTCTGCTTTAAAGCATTTAGGTGGCTGGCTTGCTAAGTGGCTTAATTCCTCTCCTTAACCCTTTCATGTGGGGGGATGGCCAACAAGCAGGCAAAGAGTGAGACTGCTAGTGGGACTGCCCATGGTTGCCTTCCGCTGTGCAGGGGCATCCCACCCATTCTGACTGTGCCAAGAAATGGGTGTGGGCGGCCCCCAACAGTCGTCCCTGAGTTACATCCTTTTATAATAAACCAGTAATCTAGTAAGTAAAACATGTTCCCAAGTGCTGTGAGCCACTCCAGCATACTCACGAAGCCCAAGGAGTGGGTGTGCGAACCTCTGATGGACAGCTGGTTGGTCAGAAGCACCAGGGACAGCCTGGACTTGGCACTGGCATCCTAAGTGGAGGACAGGGGCAGTCTTACCAGACCGAGCCCTTAACCTGGGGGATCTGATACTACCTCCAGGTAGACAGCATCAGAACCCAGTTAAGCTGTTAGCTATCCAGCTGGTGTTGAGTTGCTTATCGTGGGGGAAACCCGCACATTGAACCTGGTGTCAGAATTTTCGTGGCTCTCTGTTTTACTTCTCCATTGAGTGTTTCTCTACTGTTACGCACACATACCATATGTGTAAGCGTGTGTTCATCTGTGTGTAATATGCAGAACACAATAAACCACGCTGTTGCTTATGTTAATTTCATGAGTTGCTATCAGTGTATGAGATCTCTAACTAAAAATCCCTCTAGAGCCGCACACAAGGAGAGTAAGCTCAGGGCCACACTGTGAAGGTGGCTGATGCTTCCATTCTGACCCATTCTCTTCAGAAGCTCCCTCTGTGGGTCTCAGAAACCCACAGGCACCACCTGTCTGCAGACCAGGCTCCAGGCACCTGCCCTGTGTGGTGTGGTATACAACAGCCCCTCCGGCCTCCCCAGGTTTATCTGGGATCCTGCCTGCTGGGCCTCCCTTTTGGAAACCAAGCACCCTTAGCAATCTTCCTTGCTTTTCTTCCTCTGAATGACATTGTTGGCCAAGAAGGCAGAGGTTTCATACCTCCTAAGGTAACAACAACAACAACAAAAAAAACAGACAAACTAGTTTGAGCCAGTATGACAAAATATCTAGAAATTCACAGGGCTTTCCTTTCTTTACAGGTAATATGTGTTAATTTTGATAGAGGCCTCCTAGGATACATATGCATGGCAACCAAGCTTAGGGAATCCAGCACAGGCAGTCAGGGAAGGCGGCACAGCAGGGGCCTTGTGAAGGGAGCTTTAGAGCCTAAAAAGCCTTTGCCTTCACATCTCATCCCAGTGTGCTAGGTGATTGCATCTTCCAGAACCCGAGCCAGCCCCAACTTTAAGGGTACGGACAGGATTCACACTCAGGCCTTGATAAAGGCTGGTTGCTGTCCAGTAACTGATGATAAGAGCACAGAATTGCCACCAAGCAAACTGGGGTTCGGCCACCTGGGACCCAACAATTAGTATTAAAGGAAACAGGTTTTTCAACCTTGGGGCAGGGTTCCAACCTTGGGGCGGGGTTCCGAGAGCACTTGTGCTCAGAGCCCACCTTTCCCAGGAGACCCAGAGCCTCCCTTGCTCTCCGGAAGTTCCCCATTTCCTTATCTGTCCCTAAGCTGCTCGTGCAAACAGATTTCCATCCCCTCTGCAAGGTGCACTGTGGGTTTCGGAGTTGCCATCCTCTTGCAGCAGCTCTCTCTTTCAGGATCTGGGGTGCAGTCTCTCAGCCTCCATGCAGTGGTTCAGGAAAACATGTGCCATGTTATACTGGGTCATGGTGGTGTCCAAGGAGGCACCTGTCCCAAAAGGGTGGCTTCTCCATATGTCCTTCAAAGAAGCAAAAGCACCTCCTCTCTCACTGCAGACAGCATGGCTTCTCTCGTTTCTCTTTCAGCTTGCCCTCATTTACACGCTCACCCCAAACTTCCTGCGTGATCTCATATCCAGCCCCTCCTATGATGAGCTAGTGTCTGCCCTTTTCTCCAGTTCCTTGCAATCTTTTGCCTTCTTTTGGCTGCCATCTTTAGTCAGGGCAAAAGTTTCCAGTGATGCACGATGTCTGTGGCAGGCATCTGCCCCCTACCTCTCCCACAGGTGCTATATCCTGGCTATGTCACAACACCCTGAATGTTCTCAGTCAAGTACACAAGTCACCCTGGGCGGCAGCCCTCTTCCCTTTAGGAGGTCAAGGCTATTAACTTACCATCGTTATGTAAAGTTATCTTAAAAGCAGTATCATCCACTCCTTCTTTTCCCCAACCAAAGATTGTGGGGGATACAATCTCCTATTTTCAGGGGACCCTCGCTCTGCACTCCATTACACAATCACTATGTACTAAGCCAGGAAAGCTGTCACAGACTAAGGTGGGAAAAGAACAGTGGTTGAGAACCTACGAACTACGGGGGCCCAATGCACTCATTTTTCGGATTACGAAACTGAGAGTGAGGTGAAGTGGATTGGCTAATCAGTAGCAGAGGAAAGACCTGAACCTTGACCTCCTAGGCCTCCCTTAGGTCTGGATTCATCAGCGTTCTCCAGAGCAACAGAACCAATAGAATAGAGAGAGAGAGAGGTAAGACAAGATGTATTTTAGGAATCGACTCCTGTCATTATGGGGTTAAGGAGTCCTATGATCTGCCATCTGCAAGCAAAAGACTCTGGGAAGCCAGTGGCATAATTTAGTCTGAGTTTGAAGGTCTGAGCACTAGGGGAGTAGATGGTACGACTCCCAGTTCGGAAGCCAAGGCCTCAAGGAGGTGAGGGGAGGAGGGCATTGGGTAAGTCCTAGGATTTCAAGGCCCAAGAACAAGGAGCTGTGATGTCCAAGGGCAGGGGAAGGTGGCTGTTCCAGCTCAAGAAGAAAGAGAATTTGCCCTTCCTCCAACTTTCTGTTCTATCCCTGTCCTCAGTGGCCTGGATGACGCCCAGCCACACTGGAGAGGACAATGGGCTTTACTCAAGCTACTGATTCAAATGCTAATGTCTTCTGGAGACATCCTCACAGACACACCCAGAATTAACAGTTACCAGCTATCCCTTAGCTCCGCCGTCAAACTGACCCGTAACATAAGCCATCACAGGGCCCCTCAGATCTTGCTGACTCTGTTCTGGTGAAGCCACAGATCCATTCTGACAGTGGAGGTGAAAGGCAGAGGCGGTGTGCAGTACCGAGCACTGTGCCTCTCCTACCCCCGAGCCCCTCCCCTCATCTCTTAGCATCTATTCTCTGGTTGCAAGGGATTAGCAAAGTAAGCCGAACTAAGAAGGGATGTTTTTAGAGAAAGCAGGGGAGGACAGAAAGCAGAGAGAAGCATCATTTTCCTGCCTTTGGAGTGTACCTTCAGTTCCATGGAAACGGGTCTCAAATCATCTAAGTGGGTGATTAGTTGTACCTCTAAGACATGATTCCAATCTACCCATCAAGGGGAGGAAAAAGCAGCTCCTTGTCAAAATCTGCATGAATAGGAGTCTTCGGAAGGAAAGGAAGTAATTAATTTCTCCCATTAATACAAGACATTACCCTCAGACACACACAGTCCTTCATACTTGTCTAAACCTCTCTCTTTCCCATCTCCGAGCAGCTACAGAACAGTGACAAATGAC
>PVJI01014200.1:0-24854 GCA_004026765.1 Micronycteris hirsuta
GTTTTTTAAAACATTAACGTGTCAATAATTCCTTTTTTGATCTTAAAAGAGTCAACAATTCCATTCTCTTTTTCTTTCTCAGGACATTAATATTGGCTACATTTTAGAAATTTTCATTTTGGGAAAGAATTTTTTAAATCACTCACGTTCCCACCTCTCTTATGCAGCTGCTGCTATCATTTTGATATGCTTCCTTCTGCATTTTTTCTTTGCATTTAGAAAACCCATCACCAGTTAGAGTCAACGAACACGGACTGTTCACCTTCTGGTATTCCACACCAGGTATGGGCAGAGGAAAAATGACCCAAACTTGCTTTGGCTGGGTGGCTCATTTGGTCAGAGCGTCATTCTGTGCACCAGAAGGTTGTGGGTTCAATTTCCCATTGGGGAACATGCCTAGATTTCGGTTTTGGCCCCAGTTGGGGCACATATGGAAGGCAATTGATTGATGTTTCTCTGGCACATGATGTTTCTCTCCCTCTCTTTCTCCCTCCCTTCCCCTCTCTCTAAAAATAAATAAATAATTTTTTTAAATAAAATAAATTAAAATCAAACATATCCTCCGGTGAGGTTTTTTTTTTTTTAAATGACTCAAACTTGGGCCAGGCCCTCGATGAGCCCACAGTCTGGCTGAAGAGCTGACATAGACACCCAATCAGGGGTGAAGGCTTGACTCAGTGTTCTAATGCAGGCCCAGAGTGACGTGGGGCCCCAGGAGCTGGGGTCACGTTGGGATGGGAAACTGGGAGCTCTTGATGGCCCTCACATCCAGATGATTGAGGCGTCAAGGGATTCCTGTCAAATGTGAATCTGTCAAACTTGCTTTTGTCAATTAACACCAAAGACAGAGTGCTGAGAAACTTTGGTGTTTGAAATCACATCAGTGAGACTGAAACATCCCCCTCTGGTCTAGTGGGTCAGAGCCAGATTTGACACAGAGAAGCAGTCTGGATTACCCACCCAGGTGCAGAGCCTCAGGTAAGGGAGTTTTGGATGCAACAGTCTATTTATCATAACTTTGCGGTATCTAAGAAAACAGAACCATGAGTCCACTTCCCAGCCCAAGTCAGATGTTAACCCCTTTCCACACAGCCAGGTTTGCTTTGAGCCTATCAACACTGCTTCACTTCAACTTCACCTAAATCCCATTCTTCCTCCAAATCATGTAATGACTCTGTTTTTTTCCTTTATTTGGTGAGACACCCCATGGTTCCTCTGGGTGCTTGCTGAATCAAGTTAATAAACCCAACTTCGTTAAACTACACCTGTATCCCTGGTGGTCTTTATCAGATTGACTTTATCATAAAATCCAAGCCTTCTCTGTTCATTCGTTCGCTCGTGTATTCATTCAACAAACGACTGTCCAGGCTATGCTCAGTTTTAAGTGCTGGAGACACAGTGACAGGATGACAGCTGGAAGTCTTTGATCTAGTCCAACCCTCTCATTTTACCCATAGGAAAACCAACACTGGGAGGAAATGGAAACAGCATTGCAGGAGTGAGAAAAGGGCCCTCAGTAGCGAAGGGAGGTAGTGGTGGGACCACAAGCAAGGGGCCCTGGTTCTCCAACCACCAGCAGGAGCACCTGGCCATCAAGGAGTTTACTGACCAGCAGTGGCACATCTTCCCTTCCCCAAGGACAATGACTCTTGAGGTGATAACCCAGTAAGGGCGTTTGGGGTGTCCCTCTTAATTCCCTTGCCTGCTTTATTTGGACAGGCCAGTAAAAGGAAAGTGGGATGAGCCACCTGAGTGCCTCTTTCAGGGTTAAGAGCAAGGTGGAAGGGCTGCCTAGGTCAGCATCTTTGCACTGCTTCTTACAGGCTGTGCCATTTAACCTGCGTGGCCAGATTCAAATGCAAACTAAACCCAGAATCTAACCAGCTCAGTACGACTTAAAAATTTTCAGTTAACCACCAGTAATTGGAAAGTCTTGGGAAGAGGCACACAGGACTAAGATTGAGCCTCCCAGATACATGGGGTCGCCCTTGGACAAACTGTTAAACCCGTACAGCATATGCCCACTTCTGTCTAGGTAGACTGAGGCAGGGGTACTTAATAGACTGTACCCATTTCCTCAAGTGCAGTGATTCCACGGGGTGCCATACAGGACCCCTGTTTCCAAACAGCAGCCACTCAGCCTTGTCTTTTGGTTTCTTTCCTCTGGAGGGTGCAAGGACTCAAGGGTGTAACTTTTGGGTGGGGCGCTGACTCAGCTGCGGGGAGGCTGCTTGAGTGTCTCAATTCCCCGCTTCATCCTCTTTTCGCTTTGCGGCCGGGCAAACTGCGACTCAGAAAAAGAACTTCCGCGAAGCGGAAAAGCTGCCTAAGCTATACCCAAAGGCCCACGCGGAAGGCAGGACTCAGGAAGATCAAAGCCCGTCACGGGTTAAAACCATAAAGTTGCGGAGCAGCACCCCCCGCCCCCGCCCGAATCCTAGAGAGACCCTGCCCCTCTAACCTAGCCCCCTCTACTCCCAATTTCCGGACATGGAGAGACTTCCGGTTCCGGCGATGGGCTACAAATCTCTGCACTCGGGCGGTGGTCTTCCTTTCTCGGAGCCGGCTGTGGGGCTTGTCCTGTGCTGGTGAGCTGCGTCCGTGCCGTCCCTCCGCACCCTGACGTGGTGAATGCGCAGGTGAACGCCGCGTCCGCCTCCTTCCCCCGTGCACAGTCTGTTGGGAGCTGGGGGACCCTCGTGTCGGGCAGCCTTGGAAGTGGGGAGGCCCTGGCCTTGGGGGCCGCCGGCTGCTCCGCGTGGCGGGACGTTGGGCCTCGCAGCAGCGGAGGAGGAGCGGGCCGGGGTCCCCAGAAGCGCGTTTTCCGGCCGGGCCTCGTTTCTCTGCGCCGCGCCCATGTTGGTGGGAGGAGTCGGGTTCGGCCTCCCGCCCTCGACGCCGAGGATTTTTACTCGGCTGAGTGGTTCCCCCCCGCTTTCTAGCCTTGCGACCTTGGGCGCGTCCCCTCTCCCCGAGCCTCAGTTTGCTTGTCTGTGCGTGGAAGTAACCGTAATTGCCCCATTGGGTAGTCGGGAGGATTGGACGAGCGAAAGCCGCCGCGGGCCATCTGGTCTGTAAAATTCAAACAGTGGCGGCGGCGGCAGCTGCTATTAGAGACAGGTGGGGCGGTAGAGAGTCGTGTCTGGAGTTTAACCTGAGTGGCTAAGAGGAGCGCAGAGAAGATACTGCGAAATGCGCGGCACTGTGCCAGATGGGAAACGGTGCTCAGGAGACGAGTTAGTAAGTGGTGAGCGCAGGCACCGTGTCTGCTGGTCTTCCGACACTGCTAAGGTTTGTTAGCAGGGTCCATCTTTCAGAACCAGCTTTGACAGTGGAGACTTCAGAAGCCAGGGTTGTAAAACCCGCGGTGCTGGAAACTAAAATTACTGAAACGGTGTTTTCCTAAGTGGGTTATGGGTTTTTCACTCAGAAAGGTTTTCTCCCTCTTGAGTTAGGAAAGCAGTACCAAAAGATACACGATGAAAAGTGTTTCCCTCTACTGTTCCTGCCCCTTGGAAGTCAATACAATTTAATTTCTTCGATAACCGTCCAGGTATTGTTTGTGGATAGATAAGTGTATGTACATGTGTTTTGAACTTCCTCGAATGGGGTGGTATTGTGGCCATTGATAGGTACCTTGGAGTTACGGACATTTTCACGGATGGCAGCACTCATAGGCCTGCTTCATTCCTTACAGGGCTGCACAGTGTCCCACTGAATGGCTGCCGGCACTTCATTTAATTCTGTTCATGGTCACGTCGGTTCCCAAATTTTGCTTTCCCACACAGTGTTTCAGTCACCTCTCCTTGACTAAATATTTCCTTTTTTCCAAGGCAACCCTGAGTTACGACAGTATTTTGCTTTTGTCTTCATCGCTCTAGTTAGTAACATCTTATTTTTGGGGGTGGGCACACTTTTTATTTGATAATATGAGTAGGAATGCTGTACTCCAAGAATATTCAAGCTGTAGGGTCTAGAATCAATTCAAGACTCCTGGGAAATGGGCCAGGGAAGCTTCAGACAGCAGGTGGCAGGAGCTGAGGACTAGTTAATGTGGGGCAGCTGGTCAGTGGTGGTGGTGGTGGGCCTCTTGTCAGCTGTTACCCAGGAAACTGGAGGCCTGAGGTGGGAGTGATTTTAAATATCAACACTTCTGTGTAGATATGGAGGAATTAGCTCTTGGGGAAGGGTAGTTAATGAAAAAGGATGATCTCTGAAAACTGACCACCTGGTAGGGGTTATACTCTGATTGGACATAACCTTGATATGGAAATTAATGTAGTCATTATTGTCACTTGAGTTTCTCCTCTGCTCCTTTAAAAAAAATAGTGAATTAACATAGGGTGTTGTTTTCCTGTAAATATTCTCTCTTCTGGTCTAGGGCCCTAACCCAAATGAAGCAAAGCCCTTTTTTCCTGGCATTTTACTAGTATTTGATTTGCCCACCGTTTTCTTCCCACTACAGTTGGTTTGCGAGTCCTGGAGTCATCAGCCCTCCAAAGACATTCTGAGAAGTTCAATTTCCCAGACACTGATTGGAGTAGCTTAGGATCCTGATTTTAACAGAGCCCTTTTGGCTTTTCTTTCTTTCCTCTCATTTCTCTCTCTCTCTCTCTCTCCTACTTTATCTTTCTCTTTCTTTGCCCTACCCTGATGGTAGCCCCTACAGTAACACTTGTGACATTTGCTATGTCAAGAAAGGGGTGGGGGTAGGCAGAAAAGACCGGGAAATAGGTGTAAATCAACAAACATTTGTCTCCTCCATCTTAGCACCTCTTTGTAATTTGCTTTTGGCCATCACAGATATTCCATAAAAATGGAGGAAATGAATACCCATGATTTTAAAGGCTTCCCCTTCCCCCCCAAATCATTTGTGTATACAAATCATATGTGTATATATATAGTTTTTTAGCATAATGTAAAATACTTTGTAATGGAGGGAAAGGCAAATGGAAGAAAGATTCTCCAGCTAACAAGGGCTGTGTTCATTCCTTCTGCTTTGAGAACCTACATTTTTCATTTTGGTAAATCATTAACATTTCTCAATTGCGTTAATTGATCCGGCAAAGGGAAACCAAAATAGAATTTCTAGTAGCTTCATTAAGAAAACCTGTTAGAACAGAAACAGACTCATAGATACAGAGAACAAACTGCTGGTTGCTAGAAGGGAGGAGAATTAGGAGGGTGTATGAAAAAGGCAGAGGGATTAAGAAATGTAAATCGGTAGTTACATGGGGATGTAAAGTTCATCGTAGGGGCTATAGTCAACAATATTGTGATAACTATGGTGCCTGGTAGGTACTTGAATTATTGGGGGGATCACTTTGTAAGTTATGTAATTGTCTAGCCACTATACTGTACACCTGAAACTAATGTAAAATAATACTGTATGTCAGCTGTAATTGAAAAATAAAATTAAAACAGTCTATGCATCTCTGAAAAGAAAAACAGAAACCTGTTAGGATTGAAAAGCTAATGGAATCTGAGTCTAGACCAGATCCAAGAGATCAAGGTGGTTTTCATAGCCTTTGTGGGGTTTTTTATTTTTTGTTTTTCTTTAATGAGGGTGACTTCTTTTTCTCCCTAGGAGCCTGAGTCATCCTTTTCCAGAGTTCCAGAATGGAGACTGAAGGAGACCCAGAGACACAAAGAAATAGAGAAGTCCAGAATGCTGAAATGATGTCACCATCAGATGAGACGGTAGCTAAGGAGCCAGAAGATGTTGTAGTAGCAGCTCCCCAGGCCCAGCTTCCGCAAGAGCCTTCTGGGCATCCACCAAAGAGCCTCGATGAAGGTTGTGCCGAAGATGCTGAGACCGCGCCGAGAGCGAGTCCTCCCAACCCTGCAGTCTTCAGGCAGATGTTCAGGAAGTTCCGCTATGAGGATGCACGCGGGCCCAGGGATGTCCTGAGACATCTCCTGGTGCTGGCTAGGCTGTGGCTGAGACCTGATATTCACACAAAGGAGCAGATTGTGGAGATGCTGGTGCAGGAGCAATTCCAGGCTGTCCTGCCTGGAGAGCTCAAAGCTCAGGTGCAGAAATGTCAGCCCGGGCCCAGATTCACTGGCTAAGTCTCACTGCTCACTTGTTCAGCCCACAAATGAGACATTTGGTTAAAGGTTCTCTTTGTTGAAAATTCCTACTACAGTCATGGGAAATTTGAACCTCGGTTTTTTGTTTGAGTTTGCCTTTGACTAGTTGTAATAAGAATCGATCAAAACCCATGTCTGGACCTCCTTTTGCCTGAGGCCGTTCTATTTCCTGGGACTCTGAACTCCAGAAGGAGTTTCTCTGCCCTCTTGTTAGGACAATCAGCCTGCTGCTTGTTTTTGTTCTGCTGAATGTCTCCTTTTTTGCACTTTGTGACATCCTTTAATATATTGTTTATATGTATCCAAAGAGGTCATTGCTTTAACTCAGAATTCTTGATTCTTGCTGTTGTGGCATATGAGTGGGAGCTTCTGTAATCCCACCAGTGACTCATTTGGGATGTCCTTGAAATATTAAAGTTTGGTTCTTAATAAAAATGTTCTGTGGTAATTCACCGGTATAGCTTTTAGTAGTCAGCATTTGAGATGGATAATTATCAGGAATAGTAGAGCTAGAGATAAAAATTAAGACTATAGCATTTACTGAGCTGGGAAATAAAAACAGGCCTGGCCTTTGCTTTCAAAGTCAGAATTTAAATCGGGCAAAATGGGGTCATAAGAGCTAAGTTAATTCATATGCAGAGCTGTTCAATTTGCGCTTTCTCCATTGCCATCACCTTTGCTCTACAGCTTGGCTTCCTAAAGCCGTCTGACAGTTATGTTCTGGACTTACTAAAACAGGTCATCCTGGCTTTTTGTGTGAGGAGACCTGTACTTTGGCTGACAGCTGAGACAGAGCAGTAGCCGTGGTTGCAGCAGAGTAAACAGCAGCTGCTTTCCCAGCATGGCCCAGTCTGAGGAGCCTTTTTGCCTCTGTGGCCTGGCTCTTGGATGTATAGGTCAACTCTGGTAAACTTGGTGCCAATTCACAACTAATCTTTCGGGTTAGGGGTGATTAGCTCCATGCTGCTGTTTTTGTTTTTAAAGATTTTATTTTTAGAGACGGGGACGGGAGGGAGAAAGGAAGAGAAACATTGATGTGAGAGAGACATTAATCGGTTGCCTCTCACATGTGCTTGGACCGGGCATTGAACTTGCATGCAATCTAGGCATGTGCCCTGACCAGGAATCGAACCAGTGACATTTAGCTCTGGGACAACACCCAACCGAGTATTGCTGCTGGTATTTGTTTAGTACTTCTTGTGCCTTTGGGAGTATTCTAGATGTGAGGATACAAATATAAAATACGTAAAAAGCAAAGAAGAGCAAATAGCCACATTATGCAAGTGACAGTTGAACTTGTAGGAGATAACTAGATAGAAGCATGGGAATACAAAAGCCTATATAATGTTTGAGCATAAAGACAGGTAAACAATGCCTCTTATTAACTAGATTAAGCTTTTTTTTTAAGATTTTATTTATTTTTTAGAGAGAGGAGAAGGGAGAGAGAAAGAAAGGGAGGAACAGCAATGTATGGTTGCCTCTCACATGGCCCTCACTGGGGACCTGGCCTGCAACCCAGGCATGTGCCCTGACTGGGAATCGAACTGGGATCGTCTGGTTCCCAGCCTACTCTCAATCCACTGAGCTACACCAGCCAGGGCTAGATTAAGCTTTTCTTAATTCTAGGAGGAGATTTAACATTGGGAAAGGAGTTTGTAAGGCTGTGAAAGGGTCCTAGGTATTTCCTCTAGTCTACAGGAACCAGGAACTCCTGGTGTTAAGGAATTTCCGGTCCTGCACCAGTTTCTTAGCTGTTTCAGTGAGCTAGAATTTTGCGTGCAAGTAAAGGGGTTTCATGGCAAGACAGCTGAGGTTTCCTGAATTGAGTTAACCTAGCACACATTTTGTTTGACTTTGGCACTTTGGGGCCAGATAATTTTTTTGTGGAGGTTGTCCTGTACATTAGAGGAATTTTAGCACCCTTAGCCTCTACCCACTAGATGATAGATGGTAGCAGCCCCCCTAAATGTGACAACCAAAATCCAGATGATGCTAAGTGTCTTCTTAAGACAAATTTGCTCCTGGTTAAGAACCACTGGTTAAATAGAGTTCATCAGAGACATGCCCTAGGTAAGCAACATGGCCAGTAAGTAGTGGAACTAAAATCTGACCCTTGAATTTCTGGGCTCAGGCTCTTTACATCAGGTTTGAAAATGTTAATTAACAAGTGTCTCTCGAGAACCTGTGTGCGAAATGTTTCTTTTATTTTCATCAAATTGAAAATAACTATTTGATACGGAAAAAGTATGAAAATAAAACCAAAAATGGTGCATAAACTCACTTTCTAGGTAACTGCAATTGACATTTTAAAGGATTTTTTAAAATTTAATTTTAGAGAAACATCCGTGTGTGAGAGATACATCGATTGGTTGCTTCTTGCACCCCCAGAACTGGGGACCTGGCCCACAACTCAGGCAGGCATGTGCCCTGACTGGGAATCGAACTGGCAGCCTTTTTTGATTCACAGGCCAGCGCTTAATCCACTGAGCTATACCAGCCAGGGTGCTATTGAAAATTTTTAAGATAAAAGATATTTGCATGTGGATAGAAAAGTCCAACAGTATAGAAAGGCATAAAAGGACAACTTAAAGGCTATCTTCCCATTTACAGTTTCTAATGTACCTTCCAGAAAAGAGGAATTATATATATGTAAGAAGATACATACACACATCCCTTATTTACATAAAATATTATGCATATTTATTTTTTAAAGGATTTTACTTATTTTTAGAGAGGGAGAGAAAAATCAATGTGTGGTTCCCTCTCACATGACCCTCACTGGGGACCTGGCCTGCAACCCAGGCATGTGCCCCGACTGGGAATCAAACCAGGACCTTTTGGTTCTCAGCCCGCACTCAATCCACTGAGCTACACCAGCCGGGCTCTGCATATTCAGTATATATTTTTTTCCCTGCCCAATAAGCCTTGGAAGCTTTTTGCTATCAATATAGAGATTCACTTGAAAAATTTTTTTAGCAGCTGTAGAATAGTTCCTTGTATGGCTAATATCAATACCTTAGATGTAAAGTAGAATGTTGAGGTACGGAGTCAAAGCATAAGTGAAGTTTAGAGAGGTAAGTGACAGAGCCAAGACTCCATCCCCATGTTCTAAAACCAGAACTGGTACAGTTCAAAATTGTCCAGCACTGTCTCCCAGCAACTGGTGTGGTACCAGCTCTTTCCTATGGAAGTGAGTTTACAGATGAGATTGCTTACCCTAAACAAACCCAGGAAGAGGAGAAGCTGGAGTTCACCTCCATTTCATTTGGCTTTAGCCCCATGCATGCCCTTGCCCCAAAGTCACACTGTCTGGATTGAGAACCAATTCCATTGTTTGAAGGGCTCTGGGGATTTGGAGTACAGTAGTTTCCTCGTTCTCTTGACACTCCCTGAGATGATTCTCATGCTTTCTTTACTCAGTGGACACTACCCAGTTACCACCATTATCACTGTCATTTCTTGAATTGATAGAAATCCCAATTATGAAACACTGACAACTTTAGTCCTGTGAGTGATGGGGAAGGAAGAGGACAATGTGGAGGAGCCAGAGGAAAGTATTTCTAAAATGTCTCATGTCTAATTTTGCCCTCGCGAATATTTTGACTCCAAATTCCACAAAAGAATAATTTCATCTAGTTCTTGAGAAATGCTCCTGCCAGATGGCTGCTAGTGAAAATCAGTTGGGACCACAAAGGAATATGAGATTGCCAGCAACTGGCTGGTGCCATGGAAAAATGTCATCTGTCGGGCAGCTACTCCCTGAGCAGTGAGTGGGTGGCAGGCCAACTCCAGGAGCGGTGGGGGCCATGGTAGTGACAGTTGGAGAAGTCAAGTGTAACTGGCCTTCCCAGGAGCATCATGTGTGGTCAGTTTTCACAGGCCACTCAGTACAGTGCACTTGACAATGACGACTATTTTGCTGAACTTTTCCCACCCACTGTCATGCATTTATTGGACATTTTTCCTTGGTCTGGAATGCCCCTCCTCCATTCTTGCCAGCCTACTCCTATTCATTCTCTATTATGCAGTGGGCATGGCCACCTTCCTGAAGCTTTTGTGTTTTTTAAATTGATTTAGAGGAAGGGAGAGAGAGAAACATGATCTGTTTCACTTATTTATGCATTCATTGGTTGATTCTTGTGTGTGCCCTGACTGCGAATCAAACCCACAACCTTGGTGTGTCAGGACGATGCTCCAACCAACTGAACTACACAGCCAGGGCTCCAAAAGCTTTTTTTTTTGGGGGGGGTGGTGTCTGCCTTCAATAGGCATCTGAAGCCCTCCTGTGAGCTGTGATAACATATCAGCTTTAGTTCTCTCAGTCCCTGTTCGTTCAGCAAATACACGTGTACCCAGTGTGTCATGCCCTGTTCTCAGTGTCCCTGTAGTGCAGCTTCTAGTTTGTGTCCCTAGGCAGGCTGTGAGCTCCGTGAAGATGGAATCTCTACATGCTGGGCCTCCAACACAGGTCTTGCACGGGCCTTATCCTCAAGAAACCGTTTGATTTTTGTAGGGACACATGGTTGCTCCCTGATTTAAGATGTTTCCTTCTAGTGAACACAAGTAACTACAGTTCATGGGAGACCATTAAGTGTTATATTAAGAAGGGGGCAGGGAGTGAGATTATTCATTCCTGTGCAAGAGTTGGGGATAGTAAAAGTTAAACCAAGAAAAGGGGGTGGGGGGGGCGCAGCTTCCCTTAGGTGACTGGCTTCCCTCTCCGTTCTGCACCTGGTATTGCAATGAGGTGAGGTTAAAAGCCCTGCCCTGGCTCTGCTTGAAAGCTCAAGGGCCGCCTTGGTGCCTAGCAACAACTTGACTGCCCAGAATGGTGATTTTGAAGCTGGGTGTGTCTCCTAGGCAGGAAGCCACCTACACCACCAAAGCAGCCAGGGCCTCCCCTTCACTTCCTCTTGAGCCCAAACTCCACCTTCAGTTGGAGCCAGTACACTCAGTGTTTTGGAGCCCTACCTTAGGGCACAAGTGGGATGTTTCTAGCAAAGATACCAGCATCTCAGATGGGTCATGTCACCTCTCTGATGAGCGTCATTTAATATATTTTTTTACAGAGGGGAAGGCAGGGAGAAGGAGAGAGAGAAGCATCAATGTATGGTTGCCTCTCACATGGCCCCCACTGGGGACTTGGCCCACAACCCAGGCATGTGCCCTGACTGGGAATCAAACCTTGGACCCTTTGTTTCGCAGCCTGTGCTCAATCCACTGAGCTACACCAGCCAAGGCTCCACACCTGTCTTATTGTTCCTGTTTTATTCTTAGCGAGGATCACCCTGTGCGTAGTGCAGCATTGGAGGCACAGGAACATTCAATAAACGCGATTGCACCTGAATCTGCTTGGTTAGGGGAAGATTCAGTAAGTGATTCTTCCTCAGCCGTCCCTCGGATCTTGTTTTCTTCTGAGCCTTTCTCTCAAAGAGCTCCATCTCCAATTTCCTAATTCCTGTACATAACACCCTGTTTTTATGGTCCCAGTCCTCACCATCCCTCTCCTCATTGTTTATCTTATGCACAGGCATTAAACCTCATCATTGTAAAAATTTTACACTTCTTAAAAAATGCCAAGTGTTTTGGTTTTTAGGCCAACACTGCTGCTATAGTTGACTTTTATTGTTTTTAAGATTTTACTTACTTATTTTAGGGAGAAGGGAAGGTAAGGAGATAGGGAGAGAAACATTGATGTGTGAGAGAAACATTGATCAGTTACCTCTCATACGTGCTCCAACCATGGACCAGGCATGCAACCCAGGCATGTGCTCTGACCAGGAATGGAACCGGCTACCTTTGGCTTTGTGGCATAATGCACAACCAACGAAGCCATGCCAGCCAGGGCCTTCAATTAAAAAAAAAAAATTTAAGATTTTATTTATTTATTTATTTTTTAGAGAGAGGGGAAGGGAAGGAGAAAGAGAGGGAGAGAAACATCAATGTATGGCTGCCCCCCACTGCCATGCGCCCCCCACTAGGGACCTGGCCCGCAACCCAGGCATGTGCCCTGACTAGGAATTGAACTGGCAACCCTTTGGTTCACAGCCTGTGCTCAATCCACTGAGCTACACCAGCCAGGGCTAAAAATAAAATTTTTCAAATATTTTATTTATTTATTTTTAGAGGGGGGAAGGAAGAGAGAGAGAGAGAGAGAAATGTGAATGTGTGGTTGCCTCCCGCATGCTCCTTACCAGGGAACTGGTCTGCAACCCAGGCATGTGCTCTAGACTGGGAATTGAACCAGTGACCCTTTGGTTCGCAGGCTAGCACTCAATCCACTGAGCCACACCAACCAGGGCTAAAATATTTAAATATAACATGCATCCTGTAAAGTACACAAGTTTTAATTGTACAAAGTGGGCATACCTTATAACCATCTTCCAGATGAAGATATAGACTATAATCAGTACCTCAGAAGTCTCCCTCATGCCCTTTCTTAGTCATTAATCCCCCGAAAATAACTACTGATAAGATTTCTGTTGCCCTAGAGTAGTGTTGTCTGTTTTTGCACTGAACAGAATTATACGGCATATACTCTTGTGTCTGGCTTCTTGTGTTCAATATTATGCCAATGAGATTCATCTCTCCTGGCTTTCCCATGCCCCTGTACCTGAACGTGCCTGTTCTTTCTGCCAGGAAGTTTCATTCTTCCAGCATACGCCGCCCTGGCCTGGGCAGTCTGTGCAAGTCCTCTAGACTCAGATCAAACCCTGTTCCTTGGAGAACCCATCCTGAACAGCTCTGGGTTTGAATCCCAGTCCCTCCACCTATCAGCTGTATGACTTTGGGCAAGCATTACTGAGAACCTCTTCACGCCTCATTTTGGTTGAAAGTAATAGTTTCTATATTCCAGAGTCTTTGAGGATTTCAAGTGAGATAATACGTAGTAAATACGTAGAACAATACCTGGAACATACCAAGTACTTAACCAATGTTAGGCATGAATACTATTGTGAATACTCCTAATTCCCCTAGAGCCTTGTACAAACTCTCATCCCAGCACTTATTTTGATTATTGTATGTCCCACTATGAGACCTTCATTCCTTGATTAGGGATTATGTCTTCATTCATTGTATTTCTTTCATAGATTTATTGAGTATGCACTATATTCTAGCACTGAGTGTACAGTGGTGAAGGAGGCCCTGGAATTTTTCTTTTTTTTTAAGGGAGGAGACAGATAATAAGAAAAGTAACGAGGTGTGATTATTTGGGATAGTGATAAGCACTCTGAAGGGAATAAAGCAGTGTGGTGTGACAGCGTATTGGGGGTGCCACTTAAGCTGGGTGGGGAAGAGGTCGTCTTGAAAAGTGCTATTTAAACAAAGACCTTCAGGGTGAAAAGGAGCAGGCATATGCAGAGTAGAAGAGAGAACAGCAAGTGCAAGGCTTGGAGGAAGCAGAGTGAGCCCAAATATGTCTGAGAAACACAAAGAGGGCAGCATGGCTGGAGCCCAGGGAGTGAATGCAGGGTCCAGAGGAAGTTGGAGAGGTGGACAAGAGCCAGGAGAAGCCACTGAAGGGCTCAAGCAGGGGAATATTGGTCACCTGAGGTACCAATCTGAGGTACATAATAGACACTAATTGTTGAATACTGGTCACAACTGCCAATGACCAGTTGATGAGCAATTCTTAGATAGTTTTCGAGTTAAAACTTCATCACTGTGCCATGTGCCCCTGGGTTCTTACCGGAGGGGGATGGATTTGCTCAGTTACTTCTGGGCTTTTCTTGCCCCTATCCCATCTCATCCACCCTTCTTTAGTGACCCAGATTATCTCCACCAGAGATGTGTAACAGAGATGAAAGCCTGGCAAGCCTGGACCAGTTGGAGAAAAGGCAAGTAGGAAACAGGTTTGGTCAGTTCCTCTCCTTTCTCTGACTTCTAGAAGGGTCAAGGTCCCTGGACAAGTGTACTGATGTGGCACAAAGGGAGGGGGGAGGTTGAGCGGCAGGAGAAGCTGCAGAAGGGGTGGGGGGTGGGTCAGAGCCACAGAATAGGCAGACTGCAGCTGTGCCAGCTCTAGCCACTTGTGGTGTGGCAGGCCAAACCAGGAGCACGTCCTAGCAGCAGAGCAGGGCTATTGACACAGTCTGGGCCATTATCAGTCAGGGGGAGGAAAGACAAGCCAGTAAATCAGAAGGGGAGGGCAGGCTTGATTCTTAAGTGATAGGGATTTGCGCAACAGCATCAATTTATTAGTAACAACAGAGAGATTTTATTTTTGTTACTGACTTATTTTTAACCTTTACTTTTATGAAATATTACCCATGAGAAAAAGCACATAAAACAAATGTACAATGCAGTAAATAATTACAAAGCAAACTTTCATATAATCATCGCCCAGATCATGAAGCTGGACATTGCCCACACCGTTCCCCCTGCGGACCCCATCCCTCCCAGATTACAACCTCCTTTAGAGGCAGCCGGAAGCTAGGTTTTTAATAATAATCACTTTGTGAATTTTCTTTATAGTCTTATCACCTATGAATCACATGAAAAGTCTTAAATTAGGATTTTCTCATGTAATTCCTAAGACTGAAGGCCACGAATGTGGAGCCTCCTCTTCTTCCATAAATCTTGTTAGGCCCTGGGGAGACAGTGGTAGATTTGTGGTCTTCGGCATTTGGCCTAGGAGGCAGTTTTGAGGCTTCTCTCGTTCATCCCGTCTTTAAATGCATGCTGTATTTAAGGCACCTGAAGAGTACGGTGAGGGGCACAGAGATTCATTCAAAATCACACCTGTCCCTGGGAGATTGCGGTTTGGCAGAGACAGCATGCAAATACATGGCAGAACAAGGTGAGGGCCTGAAGAAGTCCCAGATAAGAGCTATGGGTGTTTTGAAGAAGCAGAGATCACTTTTGGCAGCTGGAAGCAGAGCAGGCTTTGTGGAAGAGGTGGCAGTATGTTCATTCATGCATTATTCATCAAATATTTTTGAGGGCTGGGGGTCAAGGAAATTAGGTCATAGGCAACCAAAATGAATAAGACCCCTGCCTGCTCGTGGACTAATGGTTGTGTTAGCACAGATATAAATAATTCTAATATGGTATGCTCAAAATACAAAGTGTAATAGGAATGACTGTGGCTGGGGTTTGTCTGGGAGGGCTTCAGAGCGAAGGTCTGGGCTGATACATGAAGGAGAGAGGAATAGGAGTTTGTCAGACAAAAAAGGCAACCATTAAATCTTCAGAGGCACTGAGGTGGGTGGGAAAGGACACAAGTCAGTGTCGGCAAAAGGTAGAGTTCATGGTGGGACTCGGCAGGTAGGATGGATGAGCAGGAAAGGTGTTCTAGGCAAAGGGAACAGCAGGGGTGTACAGGCAAGAAATTATGGTACGTGCATGCACAAGGCTTGTGATAGAAGGCATAATGTTGAATCGTGTGTCAACCTGACCTGGGCCATGAGATGCCCAGATATATGGTCAAACATTATTTGGGGCGTGTCTGCGAGGGTGTTTTGGGATAAGATTAACATTTGGATTGGTAGACTGAATACTGCAGACTGCTCTCTCCCTAATATGGTGGGACTCATCCCATCCATTGAAGGCCTGAATAGAACAAAAGTCCCTCTAGCTCAGGAAAATTTTTCCTGGCTTTGGACTCTGAAAGTTTGGTCTTTCCTGGGTCTTGAGCCTGCTGGCCATTGGCCTGCAACTGAGGTAGTGACTCTTCCGGTTCTCAGGCCCAAGGACTTGAACTGGAATGACACCATCAACTCTCCCGGGTCCCTGACTTGCCAAGTCATCCTGCAGATCTTGGGACTTATCAGCCTCCATAACTGTGTGAGTCAATTTATTTATGTAGTATCTATTAATATATAAATTATAATTTTAATATATACTATTAAATATTAATATGTATTATGATAGAATCTATGTCATACATTATGTAACTATTACATATTATATTGTTATATATTTTACTATTATTTATTTTTTTGTTAAAGATTTTATTTATTTTGGAGAGAGGGGAAGGGAGGGAGAAAAGGAGGGAGAGAAACATTAATGTGTTTTTGCCTTTTGTGCATCCCCTACTGGGGACCTGCCCACAACCCAGGCATGAGACCCGACTGGGAATCAAACCAGCGACCTTATGGTTTGCAGGCTGACACTCACTACACTGAGGCACACCAGCCAGAGCTATATATTATATTATTATAATGTTAATTATAAGAAATGAATTAACTCACACAACTATGGAGGCTGATAAGTCCCCACATATATAATATTATATATTATTTAATTATTATTTATTGTTTACATGTTAGACAAGAATTATTATATATTGCTTAATTATTTAGTATTTATATTATGTATAATTATTATACATACAAATTATTGTGTATCAATTATTATTTAATATATTAATATAGATATAAAACAGAAGATATAGACAGATGGAGAGAAAGGTAGGTAGATGTAGATATAGATCTTTCCTATTGGTTCCTCTAGAGAACCCTGACTAATACAGAAAGGAAAAGTAAATAACTTTGGAAAGGTAAGTTGGTGCCAGATCACAGAGGATACAGAATGACTGGCTGAAAGGATTTTGGATTTTATCTGGAAGACAAAGGAGAAAACACTAGGGGTTCCTGAGCCTGGAAGTGACTTGAAAAGAGCTGAGATCTGGGATGATGAAGGTCGTGCTGCATGAAATGAATTAAAGCTGAGATTCTCAAAGGAACCTCTAGAATTGGGTATTAATTATGTGAGTGCAGGATCTATGATGCAAGAAAGTTTGGGAACCCCTGGATGTACAGGGATGCAGGGACCCAAAGCAGATCTAGGCACCACAGAACCTGGAGCAGGCGGGAACTCGAAGATGATTTCAGTGGTGCTGATGGGATTTCTGAGTAGCTGAAATTTGGAAATGGGGGTGGAAATAGGAGCTAGAGGATGTAGAGATTTGGGAATCATCTACATAGAGGGTGGTGGCAAGTACCACACAGGGCAGGCATGGGGGCCAAGGCGGGCAGAGTGATTCATCAAGAGCCTTGCAGTTGTGACAGAGACCTACTCAACTTGGCTCAGGCTGTATAGGGGATTTATTAGCTAATGTGACTGAAAGTTGAAGCAAGACAGAATCCAAGGGCTCAAACAATGCCAGTGGGAGTTGGTTTCACTGTCTCCGTCTCTTAGCTCTGTTTTCCCGGTCTTTCTTGGTCTCCTCCTCAGGCAGTCTCTCTCCTGGCAGCGGGGAGATTACTGCCAGCAGTGGCATAATTACACATTCCCCTCAGAGGATAGATTCATTCAACTGGATAGTTCTGACCAAAGTCCCAGAATAGACTCTTATTGGTTCTCATTGGATCATATACCCATTGCTGACATGCCACGGCAAGAGTGCTCTCTAAATTGCTCTGATTGGCTAAGCCTGGGTCACCAGTCTATCCCTGCAACTGGGGATAGAGTCTTCTTTAGAGCCACTTGGAGTGAGAATGTGGTTGGGGGTGGGGTGGCTCCAGGAGAAATGGAACTGCTGTTACCAGAAGGAGGAGTGGATACTGGGCTTGTAACCCCACTGGGGAACAGGAGCTAGAGACCCACAGGTAACTCATCCTGTTAATATGAGGCAGCTGTAGCCAGTGCAGCAGTGGGGAGAGGGCACTGGGAGGCTGGTGAATGGATGGGCCAGCAGCAAGGGAAGGGTGAGCCTGGGGTCAAGTAGTAATGCTCTTGCCTTTTGGGGCTGTCAAAAGCTGGGGGAGGGCCCTTTTGAAAAAACCTGACAACACAATAGACAAAGTGCTAAGCGAGTCCTTATCCTCAGAATAAAGGCAGGAAAAGCTAAGTAGTTGGGTGACACCCCATCAAGATATTGCTGCTGATGGAAAGGGCAGACATTGTCTGGGGACATTCATGGGATTGTGAGAAGGGCTGAAGAAAAGGTCACTGCCAGCTGGCCTTGCAGAGGGAGAAACAATAACCAGTTTTCCCTCAGGTTTAAGAAACTAAACTTTCACATTTTTACAATAGTGAAAAATTTATAATAGCCAACTTAGATTCCAATGGGAGATTGGATAAGTATCGTAATATCCATGAATTAGAATACAGCCTTTGCAAATAATGCTTTGACATGAAAAGGTGTTCACAATGTAGTTATTTTTTTTTAAAGATTTAAAATTTTTTAAAAAAGATTTTATTTAGCCCCGGCTGGTGTAGCTCAGTGGATTGAGCGTGGGCTGTGAACCAAAGGGTCGCTGGTTCGATTCCCAGTCAGGGCACATGCCTGGGTTGCAGGCCAGGTCCCCAGTGGGGGCCACGTGAGAGGCAACCACACATTGATGTTTCTCTCTCTCTCTCTTCTCCCTCCCTTCCCTTCTGTCTAAAAATAAATAAATAAAATCTTAAAAAAAAGTAAAAAGACTTAAAATTTTTTTTTTATTTATTTACGTTTAGAGAGGAAGTGGGGGAGAAAGAGTGGGAGAGAAACATTGATGTGTGAGATTATATCTATCAGTTGCCTCTCACAGGCCCCCTGCAACCCAGACATGTGCCCTGACTGGGACCGAATCGGTGACATTTTGGTTTGAGGGACAATGCTCAACCCACTGAGCATTGTCAGGGCAAGCTTATCTTTTGATTTCTCGATAACAAACCTGAGGGGTAGTATGATAGTACAGTGGTCAACTAGAGCCAGCCTCCTAGGTTCAAGTCCCAGCTCTGCCACTGATTGCCTTGGAGACCTTGGACAAGTCCCTTAACACCTCAGAGCCTCAGTTTATGTATCAATAAATGGGGGTACTAGCTCTTAACTTATAAAATGGTTGTTGAGTATTAAATTAGCTACTATTGCATGCAAAGTTGTTAGCACCATCCCTACAGTAAACACTCAAAAATGTAGTTATTCTTGTTATGTAGTTATTAAGTCCAAAAGAAAAGTCCATTAAATCAAATATATTGAAAATAGATGTCTGTCTTGGCCAAGTAGGTGTAGTAGTCATCAATAAATGAACTATTATTAAGATAAGCTGTTTTCCTCTTAACACTGGGAAACACTGAGAAAACGACAGAGAAGGTACCCATTCCCCTGAAGCTTTCACACTAGCGGCAAACGCAGATGATAAACAGGTGCTGTGAGCATAGGGTGATCAGGAAGGGCAGAGAGCCAACCAAAGGGCTGGTGAAGAGGAGCAGGCAGGGGAAAACGGTGAGTGAAGAAGACGCTGTGACTGGAGCGAGAGAGACTGCGGTGCAGGCAGAGCTGAGAACAGCGGCTCATCTTTCACGCCGTGGCAGACCCGCAGAATACCTGGCCATCCACCTGCAGCGCGGTCTCAGGCGAGTCATTCCTCTCTTTGAGAAGTCTCCGTCTTCTCTGATAATATTGTACTTAACAAGGTTGCAGGGTCAAAAGAAATGTTAGTGGAAACGCTTTGCAAACGACCGTTTGCAGCATTATCATAAACACAACCATTTAAGAGAGATGTGAGGCGCTCAGCCGCGAACGACGGAGCGGCGTTGGCGGGCGCGTGCGCATAGGGCGCCCGAGCCAGGCGGGAGGTTAAATGCAGGCTCCGGGACCGCCTCTGCTGGATCCCCGGTCCCTCCCACTTCCGCGGGTACCCAACAGAACGTCGCCTGCGTGCTGACGTCAGGCGCGTGCCCCTGTCCGGCAGCCGAGGAGACCCCGCGCAGTGCTGCCAACGCCCCGGCGGAGAGGCTGAGGTGAGTGCGGGGCCCGAGGCTCCCCGCGGGAGCGGCATCTCAGCTGCACTGTCCTTACCGCCACCCCTGGCCTTTTCCGTTTCGTGGCGACACCCCGCTTTTGGGTTCCCGGGAAGCCTGGGAGCGCGGGTCTCAGGGCGGGGGGGCGCCCGGCTCGCGCGGCGCCGTGCAGGCGAGCGCGGGTCCGGGTTCTGTGGAGGAACGGAGGGTAGGCGGTCCCGGCGGGGAAGGCAAGGGGCGCACGTCCCGCCGAGGGGAGTGCTGCCGGGGCCCGAGGTCCCGGCCTGAGGGCGCGGGCGGGGCCGGGCTGTCACCGGGCAGCGGCGGAAGGAAGGGGTCACACCCATCCCGGCCGCTCCGGCTCCCCTCCCCCCGGCAGGCCCCGGTGGCCTCGAGGGCAGGCGGCAGGCTGGGGCGCCGTGGTTCTCAGCCACGGAGCCGCTCGCGGGCGCCCGAGCTAAGCGGGAGCGTCCGTGGTTCGGTCGCCCGGGGTGGGTCAGCCCCCTGTGCCAAGGGCTTCAACTTCCTGCTTCGCCGGGCGCCGCCGCGGACATTTTGCGGCGGGCGGGGGGAGGGGAGCGGAATTGCTAGCCCGGCGGCGAAGTGGCGGTCCGGGAGGGGGCGGCTTGCGGGCTGCTGCGGGCTGTGCCTGCGACCTGCTTCCCTCGGTAGCCTCGCATCCGGACGCTGGGTCCGGGTGGGGTGGGTCGGATCGCCGTTCCTCCAGTCTCTCTATTCCTGCTTTAGGTTGAGTTCCTAATACCATTTCCGTTTGCTTCTCCAACTCTTTATCTCCCTGCCTCTGCAGCTGAAGCTTCCCTTTCTGGAAGTTACCTAACCACCCCTCGAAACTGCCGTCTGACGCTTTCTTAATTCCTCATATTGGGGGGAAATTTTCTTTGTTCGTTTGTTTTTTTCCTCCCCTTTAAGTCCAAGAGAAATGCAGTGTGGAAGATTACGTCATCTCAATATAAGGGGTGAGAGTTTTAACTCCTGCAAGTCAGGGGCTCACGAAATTAAGACAGCATTTTACAGCCTTAGTTGGATATCCCGCCTGCTTTCCAAAGCATTGTGTTCAGAGATCGTTTCAAATCCTGGTTGTCTCAAATGCACCTAAAAGCCAGGGAGGTTTAAAATCTCAAGATGGGTTGGTGCCAGGCAATAAAGCGTAAGACACCTTCTACAGCCACTTATGGAGGCAATGCCTTTAAAGATCGCTTTGTACTGGAATGAAGTGAATTTATTTGTGGAAGCATCTCTGATCCAGAGTGACTTTCCCAGACTGTTTAATGTCTCCCGTATGACTTAATGATGCAGAGTGCAAACCTCAGTTGACCCACGTGTGTTTTTTGTGACAAGGGAAAAGAGAATCAGCATATTTCCCCCCTAATCTTTGCTCGCTAGACACTTTTAGTTTTGTAATTAAAAACCAGTTTTGGATTTTTAACTAAAAAAGCTGAAGGAACGTGTTCAGACCTTTGGGATCACAGTATTTGTTCCCCAGAATGTTAGGTACATCCTTCATGGACTACAGGGTATAGTAGCACAGAAAAATGTTGACGTGGTAAAGCAAATGAGATCCGCCCTGACCCGTGTAGCTCTCAGTTCATTGGGCGTCTTTCCGCAAAGCAAGGGATCACCGGTTCACCCCCTGTTGGGGCGCATGCCTGGGTTGTGGGGCGTGCAAGAGAAGCAACTCATCAATGTTTCTCGCCCTCTATTTCTCCCTTCCCCTCTTAAATAAGTGAACTTTTAAAGCAAATGAGACCCAATTGTGTAATGCGTTGTAAGATTAGTTCTTGTTGGAACAAGTTCTTTCCTATTACTTCTCATTTGTATAGAGAGAATAAATTGCTTGTTAAGAAAGACTTTACCCTGGCTGGTGTGGCTCAGTAGATTGAGTGCCAGCCTGCGAACCAAAGGGCTGCTGGTTCGATTCTTAGTAGGGGCATACGCCTGGGTTGTGGGCCAGGTTCCCAGTAGGGGACTTGCTAGAGGCAACCACGCATTGATGTTTCTCTCCCTCTCTCTGTAAAAATAAATCAATAGCCTGGCTGGTGTAGCTCAGTGGATTGAGCGCGGGCTGGGAACCAGAGGGTCCTGGTTCGATTCCTGTGCCTGGGTTGCGGGCCGGGTCCCCAATGAGGACCATGTGAGAGGCAACGATACATTGCTTTCTCCCTCCCTTCTCCTCTCTCTGAAAATAAATAAATAAAATCTTAAAAAAAAAATCAATAAGACCTTTTTAAAAATTTAAAAAAAGAAACACTTTAAAGAAGTGGTAGGTTTAAACTGGCTTTCTGTAGAGTGTAGGTGTTGTAGATTAATTGGATAGGTGTAGAGTTTGGATCTTCTGAAATGTTTGCTGTAATTTATCTTGTTTTAATATAAAAATGGAACACTTGTCTGCTCCCTTATTTCTTGAGTCTTCTATATTTAATACATTTCGTACCGCATAGAAATCTCTAAGACACACGCCAGGGACCGCATGATATTGGGCAAACTGCAGGTTAATTAAATCATCTCGTGATGCGGTTCTTAACAGATGGCGCGCGAAACACGAGAAAACTCATGAGCGGTACGAAAAGTGTTAAGAAGTTTAAATATACATATATCACTTTGTATCATTCCTCTTAAAATAGAGCAGAATAGTTTTGAGTGTACAGTGTTTAGACTGAGGCAGTGAGATAAAAGATTGGTAATTAACTGAGTAATAAAAATGAGCTCTTCCAGTAATTTCTTCAGGAACTAAAAGGTATCATATTCTCTTAAAATGTTTTCGCATAATAACATTTGTACTCAGTTAAACCTAATTTTTTTGGAATCTGAGATAGGTGTTAGAGCCTAGGGTATTCTGGGGGCTTAAATCAAATATCAGTGACATTCTTAAAGCCAACTGAGACCAAGTCTTGACTGTTTTGTAACATCAAGATTTGTTTTATTTGGATAATTTTTCCACTTACAATTTTATGGTCTATTATAAAAGCATTTCTAGTTATTTTTTAAAAAGATTTTAATTTATTTTTAGAGAGAGGGGAAAGGAGGGAGAGAGGGAGAGAAACATTGATGTGTGAGAGAAACATTGGTTGGGTGCCTCTCCCATGCCCCCAACTGCGGGCCTGGCCTGTAACCCAGGCAGGTGCCCTGACTGGGAATTGAACTGCCAGCCTTTCGGTCTGCAAGCAGGTGCTCAATCCACTGAGCCACACTAGCCTGGGCTCTAGTTATTTTTAAAATGGTTGCACTAATAACACATATAATCCAAGACCTTTCACATTTGGAAAACTTCGAAGTACAATTTACTATGCCTGTTTAGTAGTATTTATAGGTATTCTTGGAAGTAAAAGTTGTAATGTACTTTTATTTGTAGATAAATTTTAAATGCATTTCTTCATTGTCTTAGGGTCTTTTGAGAGGATAAGAAACAATGAGCATTTCAGGCTACAGGCTAGCAGGAGAAGGAAGGCTTAATATTTTGTTAACTTATTTCCCATAAATCTATATATCATGCTGTATCAAAGGACTTTGTTCCAGGCTTTCAATATTCAATATTTTCTTCCAAATCTATTAGTTTCCCTCATTAGAATATAGATTCTATGGAGGCAGGGCTTTGACTTTGCATTGTCACCCGTGTGTCCCTAGAAATGTTTGTCAAATGAATGAATTTGGTGATGTTTGAGGGTTAACTTTCTCTTCCTACACATTCTGTAGGCTTGTGTACTACTGTGTTTCCTGAGACTTATTTTGTGCTTGCTTAGCCATATCCGTATTTGGGCTCATTGAAACGATGATTACTAATCTATTTTTGTTTGACCGCGTCCGTCTGTTTATCCCAGTGTCTTTGCAGCTTTTTTATCTGGATAGTTTACTGTTGCTTAGAAAAACTTTTCCAGTGATCAGTTCTTACACTCCTAAAAATTATTCAGACTTTAATGTTTGTTTTATTCCTTTGTTTCTTTGTTAGCAAATAACATCTTATTTTTGCCACTTCTCCTTAACTCAACAGTATCAGATTCCTGGTCATGTTATGCTTTGTCCCTTACCAGTTTCTACTTTTAGTTTCTCATCCCTTCAGTCCAAAATATTTTTGCTAAAGCAGTTTTCATTATTTGCCATTTTAGCTATGTCTGCCACTGCTGCTGTTGTAAGTCCTGGATGTCCTAGGTGCTCCTGGGACATTGGTCTCCAACTGCTTAGTTTGTGAAGTGATATTAGGTGTTTTGCCACCAAAATGGTGTACCGTTAAACAATTTTTTTAGGAAAGTATTTTTTTCTCAAATATTTAGCTATTATGCTAAAGTCCCTCACAGTTTCTAATATAGCAAAAAACTACGTATGTTAAGTCATGGTATTATTCACAAAGCATCAGTGGTTTGTCACTCGAAGAGAACCTTGTTGCTCTCTCTGCTTTAACACTGCACTTTAACATACAGTTTTCTCCAGAGTAAGCCATTATGATTTGCTATTTTTATTCTGTTTCTGTGTGTTCTTGAGAAAAATACTACTAGTATAGTGATTAAAAGTGCAGACTCTGAAACTGCATTGTCTGGGTTCAGATCGTGGCTTTGCCATTTATTAGCTATGTGCAATCTAAGTAATGTCTTTGTGACTCAGGTTTACCTTCTGTAAAATAGGGCTAGCAGTAGTCCCTACCTTGCAGTGTTATGAGAATCAAATCAGGTACATAGTACATGCTCTGCTGGTGTTGGATCTTGTTATTATTACAACTTCTTTTAAGCCCCGACTTTTGAGAATCTGTCTGCATTTTCCCCAAACATCGACATTTTAATAACCCTCTCTCAGGTTAATCTCATGAAACCATTGCAGTTATTAAATGAAATGGAAATTGTTGCCTGCTTTAATTTTTTTTGGTCCATTGTTTTAATGAATGTCTTAGAAGCAAAGATGTAAGGTTCTAGGTATGCATTGGTATGGTCTATGGACCAAGCTGCATAAGCATCACTTTGGAGCTCATTAGAAATCTCAGGTTCCATCCCAGGCCTACTGAATCCGAATCTGCGTTTTAACAAGGTCCCCACGTGATTTTTAGGCACAGTCAAATTTGGAGCACCTCTTTGGGACTGCTAAAG
>PVJI01014200.1:24954-44996 GCA_004026765.1 Micronycteris hirsuta
TGCTTTCTTTAAAATAAACCATAGCCCTGGATGAGTAGTTCAGTTGGTTAGAGTGATGTCCTGATACACCAAGGTTGTGGGTTCAATCCCCAGTCAAGGCACATACAATGATCAACCAATGAATGCATAAATAAGTTGAACAAGAAATCGATGTTTCTCTTTCCCCTTTCCTCTCTCTCTTTAAAATCAATAGGTAAACCGTATCTCCAATCTCAAGGGAAGATATTAGAAGCAAAAATCTGGTCTGTCTTAGATGCCATATTGAAAAATTACTGATTTTTTTTAAGGACTGGATTGATTTTTCCTCTAATAACTTTTCCTTTTTCTTTTTCTTAAACTATTTGGAGTGGGGGAAGTTCACCAGTGCATGCTCTAGAGGAGTGTTTCCTAACCCCTTTGAAATCAAGGCAGACATAGAAAATGCCAGCATAGTGAATGGATGAGGCTGCTTTTGGCTGACGAGGTGCTGCAGACCCCAGGAGAGCTGGAGGATCAGTGTCTCAGGCATACCTCTGTCAATTCTCTATGTCCCAGGTGGCAATATGAAGCCATCTACTATTGGAAGTTAAACCACATCCATCCTTTTCAGCTAGAAAGATTATCACTGTTTGCTACTCCTTGTCAGTACCGAAGAAATTGGGGACAGATCAAATGAGGAAATGAATTGAGGGAGAGAGAGAGGTGAACAGAAAAATACTGTGTTAATTAGTGTTAAGAAGTGTGAGAAGAGGATACATTTTACAGAAGAAAGCATAAGCAAGATTTCAGATAAAATCCATTGGCTTTGATTGGCACTTTAAGAATATTTTGTACATTTTTTGGTTTGCTTTTAAGTCTGTTTAAAAGCAGACAGAGTAGGAAATAAAGAATAAAGTTTCTTAAAGGATTAAATTAATATCTGTGGTTTCAGGGTTTTTTCATTATAATATACCTTCTCTAGAGCTACTAGTATTTGTTCCGCCAGCTGAGTGGTATTTGAGAACTCAAATTTAGAATCTTACAAAGTAGAATTAAATTATTTATATCGCTTATTACTTTCCCAGAAAATTATATTTTTATTGTGGAGCTTAAGATTAACAGTAAGACTTTAAACATTATTATATTTCAAAATCTAAATTTTCAATTATCTGGTAACTAGGAGAAGTGGATAGTTACTGTGAATATTAGAGTGCTAAGGTTTAAGTCACCATCTGATATCCTCATTTGTTTTAAAAGGTGTACAAATAGTGTCAGTAGTACAAAATATAAGCTGTGGAAATGTTTGAGTTATTTTAGGTCATATTTATTAGTTTTGCTCATCATAGGGGCAGAGGGAATATTAGATCATTCTAAGAGTTTATAGACCATAGAAATGGGGGTAAGGGACAATTTTTACTTTTAAGAATAATGCCTGTGTTGTTTCTCTAGTGTTTCAGAATACCTGAAAGATGTTTTCATGGGGGAGGGTGTCAGATTAATTAGGAACCCTACTTATTATATCCCCATCTTGGAATTCATACATATTATATATGTTTATTAAAGGCTCTAAGGAATTAGATTGTCAGAATTTAAAAAAAATTTATTTTTCAGTTACAGTAGATATTCAGTATATTTTATATTAGTTTCAGGTGTACAGCATAGTGGTCAGACAATCATAGTTTATTGATACAAAGTGATCCCCCAATATTTCAATACCCACCTGGTACCGTACATAGTTATTACAATATTATTGACTATATTCTGTGTGCTGTATTTTACATCCCTATGACTATTTGTAGCTACCAATTTGTACTTCTTAATCCCCAGAGAATTTGTTTAATTCAGTGTTTTTTAAACTTACTTGATGGAGCTCTCCCTTTCCCCCATGGAGGATTCTTTAAAGTTTTGAGAAAATGGACTGGGAGACACTGGTGTCCGGTGATTTATTAATCTCTATTAGGTTCAAAGGCTGTGAGCATGGCCTAACAATGTTTGCTATGGGTAGAAAAATGGGAAACATTTTCTCAAGTTCCTGTTGTAGGTAAATGGTAGAAACTTCAGCAACAGCTGTGGATTATCCACTCTTGCTGTGGTCTCAGTCCCATTCAGAAGTTATATAGAAATTGCTAATTTGCAATTTCTTGGGATGGAATGGAGCGTTTATGTATCTGATACATATTTGAGGTATTTCAATTAGGGACTAGGGAAGTGATTGTCCAGTGGCTGCAAGGGAAGCTCCTGAAATGGAGGCACCCTCTCCAGTTTCCTCTGTTCTTGGATCAGTGATTCTAGTTTGCGTATTTTATTGTTTTCCAATATTCTGAAAAGCTTACAGTGATTTCAGAGCCAGTATTTTAATGCTCTGAAAGTCATATAATTCTCAACTGTTTTATCTGTGGTCCCAAACATTTTTTTTTTAAGAGATTTTATTTATTTTCAGAGAGAGGAGAAGGGAGGTTTCGAGAAAGAGAGGGAGAGAAACATCATGTATGGGAGAAACATCAATAGGTTGCCTCTCACATGCCCCCAACTGGGGACCTGGCCCTCAGCCCAGGCATGTGCCCTGACTGGGAATCAAACTGGTGACCTTTCAGTTCACAGGCTGGTGCTCAATCCACTGAGCACCAGCCACGGCACTTTTTCTTTTTTAAATTCTCACCCGAGGATATGTTTTATTGATTTTGGGGCGTGGGGGTGGGTGGAGACAGACAGACAGACAGACATTGATGTGAGAGAGAAACATCAATTTGTTGCCTCTTGAATATCCCTTATGTGCTTCAACCGAGGATCGAGCCTGCAACTCAGGTAGGTACTCCGTCTTGAGAGGGATTGAGCCCACAACCTCTTGGTGTATAGGGTGACGCTCCAATCACCTGAGCCACCTGGCCAGAAAATCTTTAAAAATTGGCATTAAGTGAATGTATTTCATAATACATCTGGAATACCATTATAGGAGCTTAGTTTCCTAAAATATGGTGTATGTGAATAATTTCCATATCAAACAATTGATAGTTACGGCAGGAGTTTGTGCTTTGCTGGTGGTGTCCTTGGTTTTTAAGTGTGCTTGAAAAGGCAGATTGTTGCCAACATGTATTGGTTATTTTTTACTCTTTGCACCTCTATCTCTGTTGTTTTGTTTCTCTCAATCTCTTGTAGTGGATAGAACTATACAACTACTCACGCTGAAACATCTGCAGCCATGCCAGCTGTACTCTATGGACATAGACTTTGGAGCAACTGGTATAGCATCTCCTATTATACTTTGTCCAATTATTTATTCAAGTACACAGTTGAATGCTTCTGTATATGTTTACCCCATTAACAATAGATTTTACATCAAAATTGGTAGACTGCTTTGATTCAGAATTTTTGTAAACTTGTTTTATAAAAAATGATTTGTCGTTTATAGAATAGACCGAGAATCTAAATGTAGGGACCTTGGCCTCATTAGATACAACAAAGAAATTCTAAAAGATCCTGGTTGGTTTTGTAGTGGTATCTCCTCTGATACAGTGTGTGTTGCCTAGGTAGTATAGTTGACTGACTTTTTTTGTTTTTTTTTTTGCTGCACATGTATGCTTGTATGTAGGGTTTCTGATACAGGCTGGCACATGGTTTCATCACCAATTAACTTAGGACAGAATTTGTTTACTGATTCGGAAATGGCTGTTTCCTTACAAGAATACCTTAAGAACATAATAGATTTCTTCTAACTTCTCTGTTTTTCTGTGGTACAAACTTACTCTCTAATGTCCTAGACTAAAATACTTCCTCATAATTTATCACCTTCTTAAACCCACTCTCCACCTCCGAACCAGTCAACTATTTCTTTTCTCTTTCATGCTGCTACCCCTAGTTCAGTATTTCAGTTAATTCTTAGATTATTAAAGTAGTTTCATAGCTGAGTTTCTTTACTTTATCTGGTTACCTTTGACAGTGCACCTTGGAATACAGTTACAAGATTGAAATTCCTAAAAAAACAAAACCAAACCAAAAACCTGTTGATTATGGGTAAGAAAGAAAGGATAACCTCCTGCGCACCACCCAGATTAAATGAAAACTTTTCTGCCTGGTTTTCAGAGTCTTTATCGACTGGGACTTATCTGTTTTTGTCTTGTTTGGTTTGTTTGTTTGTTCCACTTTGCAGGTTGGCAGTACACCTTTCTTGCAATACCATGTCTGACTGGAGACTAACTAGAGATGTATTTTCACATTTTTCTAGACTGCTCTCATGTTTATCACTCTTGAAAGTCTGTGGCACTTCGAGTATAATTTTATGGCGATCAGACTTCTACAATTGTGTTAGCCTTTTCTGCTTATAACCAGTAAATTATGCAAGGTGACGAATGTCAAGCTTTCTGGCATAGTGTTGGCAGAGTAGGCATTCAGTAAATTATTGAAATGTTTTCAAGACCTTTGAAGGCAGAGTTTCTGTCTTTCTCAATTTAGTATTAAAATAAGCATTGAGATATCTTACTGACTTTATAGTTAATAGAGTTATTTCTTGGAAGAACAGAAGCCTGTTGTAACATGCTTTAGGTCCTAACCTGTGTCCTGATACAGTGAAGTTGGATAAGACCTGTTACGTGCTTGAACTTGTTCTTTAACACACACATGCACACATGTGTGTCAGGACATCTCTTAAACTGTTTGCATTTGTTTTTTATACATTAGAACACAAAATCTTAAGTGGTAGTATGTTTTTAATGACATTGTGTTTCTATATTGGTAGTCTTCACAACTTTTTTATAGTATTACAGCATTTCATCCTGTGATCATTGTTACTGAATCATTTTTTTGGTTGTTGTTGCATTACTCTTTTAATGTTATAGAATTTCATTGCTTCTTAGTAAAGTATTGGTTTGGCCAAAAAGTCCATTTAGTTTTTTCCATAAAATAAAAGGCATATTTTGCCCTGGCTGGTGTAGCTCAGTGGATTGAGCGCGGGCTGCAAACCAAAGGGTCGCTGGTTCGATTCCCAGTCAGGGCACATGCCTGGGTTGCAGGCCAGGTCCCCAGTGAGGGCCATGTGAGAGGCAACCACATGTTGATGTTTCTCTCCCTCTCTTTCTCCTTCCCTTCCCCTCCCTTTGAAAATAAAGAAATTAAAAAATATTTATTAAAAAAATTGAAGGAAATACTTCATGAACATAGTGAAAACTTCAGTACAAAAGAGAGTATGATGAAAAATGAGTGTATCCATCCACCTTCTCAGAAGCAGCCACTGTTTTCTAGCAGATACGTCTTTGCAGATAGTCTCTGCACCTGGAAATGTGTAAGTATCTCCTCTCCATTAAAGAAAACTCACACACATAAATTGTCGTGTTGTACACATTGTTCTGCACCTTGCTTTTTAAAAACTTCATATACAGAGGGGCAAAAAATAGGTTTTCAGTTGTTTGTATGGAAAATAATACAATAATTAATAAATAATAATGCAAGAATAAACTGTCCCACATACTCACAACTGTAAAACTACTTTTGCGCCACCATTTTTAATTTTCACGAAGAACTTTATTGATTTGGGCATTTTGAGTATGTTGACAATCTCCTGCTACAGGCTTCTAGTGGGTAGAGGGCAGGGGTGATGCTGCATCTTCTAATGCATAAGACAGCCCCACAGCAAAGAATGATTTGGGCAAAATGTCAATAGTACCAAGAAACTTCACAAGCCACTTTTGACACGTTTGATCACAGGACCTTCTCCATTCACTGCACAAATCTTTTTTTATGTGTGTTTCCGTTGCATTTTTACCTTCCTTGGAATATAAAGCATAGTATGCCAAAAATGTTGCATATTTTCTTCCAATCTTCAATATTAAAGTGGCTGCACAAAAATCCACCAATTTTGGTAAGTTTTTTAAAAATGCACGCTGATATGACAGTCTACTGATAATACAATCTAACAAAGTTGTTTTAAATGAAGTTAAAGACAGCTAAGCACTACTAGAGCCATCGTATGGAAGAAAACTAATTGAGCTTTTTGGCCAACCCAGTACCTTAATTACTTCTTAAGGACCCTATCTCCAACTACAGTCAATTATATTCTGAGGTACTGGGGGTTAGGACTTCAACTCATCAGTATTGGGAGATCACAATTCAGTCTATGATAGGCACTCTAGCTCATTCTTTCTAATAGTTGCATAATGTTCCTTTGTATTATAACCTAGGTTACCAGTCCCCCATTGGTGCACATGTAGGTAGTCTATCTTGCTCCTACAGGCAATGCTGTGGTAAATATCCTTGTGCTGATCTCTTTGCATACGTGGAGAAAGTCTTAGAAATGGAATTGCCAGGTCAAAGAATGTACATGGTAAATTTTGGTAGGTATTGGCCTAGACATGGAGGTCTTGTTTATAATTGTTTCTGATATTTTTTTGAAGGTAAAAATTTGTCTTGTGTGTTATGTTCTAATCTTAAAACCCCATTGTTTTCAGGGGTACATGAATGGCTTTTACTTAGTCCTTTGATATGGAGTATTGCCTAGATAATCAGATTCTAAATTGACGGCTTATCTGGGTGACTTCACAATGATAAAAAGAGCTCAGATTTGAGTAATAAGTGTTGTACAGAGGAATAACTCAGTGATTCTTACAACCTATGATGTTAATTCTATTTCTGTTTTACAAATGGAGAAATAGTCTTTTTTAAAAATTTTATTTTTTTATTTTTAGAGAGAAGGGAAGGGAGGGAGACAGGGAGGAGAGAAACATCAGTGTGTGAGAGACACATCTTGTACACTCCCCCAGCCCAGGTCTGTGCCCTCACCAGGAATTGAACCGGTGGCCTTTGAGGTCTCAGGCCAGTGCTTAATCCACTGAGCCCCACCAGCCAGGGTGAGAAGCAGTCTTAAAGAAGTTATGTAGCTTGCCCAAAGTCACACAGGAGGGGGGGATATGAGCCGAGGGCTGCTTGACTTGAAAGCTTCTGTGTTTGATTGCTACTTATTTTCTTCCTTGGGCATATTAGAGACTTGATAAATATTCGTTGTATGATTAAGTAATATTTTTTGTGTCTTTTGAAAATAAAGGCTATGTTACAACCCTCTTTATAACATTCCAAATACTCTGGTTACAAATAATTTTTTTTTAAACTGTTCTTTGAGATCAGAGAGCAGGGATTTCAAAAAGGATTTTTCAGGGTAGCAAATAAATCTGTCAAGTAGAAGCACAGGATTTTTCCGAGTTTCCTCTTAATTATGGTGTTCAGATGCTTTCATTTAACTGTGGCAGTGCTAATCTTTAATCATAGGGCCATTTCTGTTTTTGTGAGTTTTAATTGGGATAAGAATAAGATGCCATATTAGGTGTTTGCTCTGTGCAGGATGATATATTAATTGCTTTATATACATTACCTCATTTCTCTTTATTGCAGTTTTTTGAGTTAGATGTTACTGGGTAGATGACAAAATTAATATATAGAAGTGAAGTGCCAGGACCCACACACTGAAGTTTTAGTAAGAGCAATAAGTACTGTAATTATTTTGGAAATAAAAAAATACATGCTTCTAAGTGGGTTGGAATTGATGTTTTAAGACTTATACTGACTCAAATGTGCCTTTAATCGTTAAAGCAAGATTAATAGCTAACATTTACTAATCATTTACTGTATGTCATGCACTGTTTTAAGTTACTTTAAAAATAAGATTTTACTTATTTTTAGAGAGAGGGGCAAGGAAGGAGAAAAAGAGGGAGAGAAATAGCAATGTGAGAGAGAAACTTCGATCTGTGGCCTCTCGTTCCCACCCCGACTGGGGACTGAACCCACAACCTAGGCATGTGCCCTGACCAGGAATACAACCAGCAAGCTTTTGCTTTGTAGGACAGCTCCCAACCGAATCACACCAGTCAGGGTAAATTTTTGACATGTATTATCTTAGTCAACTTATCCTATGAGAAAGGTAGTACTATGTTCAATTTTTAGATAAGGGATACTGAGCCACAGAGAATGTTAAATAACTTGCCAAAGGTCACATAGCTAGAGTGGTAGAACCAGTCTTGACTCTTGAACCAGTGCTCTAAACAGGGGACCCACAATCAGTTTCCAATAGATTGCTGAGCTGTCAAGTCAGGAAGCCTAAGAAATGGAAGATTTGTGGGTACATAGAAAGGGGAAGAGCAAACTCTTTCTTACTAATTGTATGTCCCCTTTCCCGAATAAAATTCAGTAGTTTGTCTGCAGGGTGCCCTGAAGAAATAGGAACTGAACTTCTGCTTCTTACTTCCTCTTCTGCCTTCCTCTTTCCAGTGCGGGCAGCTGTCATGGGTATAAACTTGCCACTCCATTTGCAATGGGTCATGTTTGTTTTTATTAATGTCACTTCTCAGGCGAGGTCATGTAGTTTAGTGTTTCAGAGCAGGAGTTTGACAGACTGCTTCGGTTTAAATTTCGGTTCTGCTGTTTACAGGCTCATTAATCTTGGCCTAGTTTCTTAACTTCACTGAGCCTCATTTTTCTTACCTGTGAAATGGGGATAATATAGTACACACCTCATAGGGTTGTTGGGAGGATGAAATGTATGAATATGTATAATATGTTTAGAACAGTATGTGGAACATAGTAAGTGCTAAATAAGTGTTTTCTACTCTCACTACTATTATTTGAAAACACTTTTGGGTTGAAACACCTCTGAGATATACTAGTTCATAATCTTTCAATATTCAGTGTGAGTTTTTCATTACTGAATATGTAAAAATGCCCGGGCAATACAGCTAGTTTGTATCGATAATTTGAATTCTATTTAGAGCAGGGGTGTCAAACTCATTTTCACCGGGGGGCCACAGCAGCCTCGTGGTTGCCTTCAGAGGGCTGAATATAATTTTAGCTTCTTAACAGTTAAGGAGTAGTTACATTTATACAGTCCTAAAATTATTTTGGCCCTTTGAAAGCAACCACAAGACTGATGTGGCCCCCGGTGAGAATTGAGTTTGACAGCCCTGCCCTAGAGAAACTCTAGGTTACCTAAAATGCCAGTAATGTTTATCTTAGTTTTGATCTTATGTTACTGGTATTTCTTCTCTTGCTGTCATATAGGAAAGTGGTTCTCAAACTTCATTGTGGATTAGAATGACATAGGGATTGGTGAATTCTGATTTATTAGATTTCGGATGAGGCCCAAGAATCTGAACTGTTAATAAACCCAGTCCAAGGTGATTCTCATTTTGGTGTTGGTGGTCTGAGGTGATAATTTCGAAATTGCTGGCTGGAAAAGTATAACAGGAAAGAAATTATAAAAGGTAATAACTGTCAGATTTTTGTTAGTTTGCATGTAGGCAGTGATGATTTATAAATTAAAACATTTAATTTGGGGTTTAAAGATAGTGATAGAGTCTGTTCTACCTAAATTATTGTTAATATCTGTTAGTTAACTTGGTTTTAGGGACTACTCTATAGATACAGAAGTAGTACAGGAAATACAGAAAGCAATAATATAGGAGTCTTCAGGTGAAGAAGAAATATTTGGTTGAATTTCTTGGTTTTTGGGTCATGAACTAAGTAGCAGTAAATATATTCAGTTCATTTTAATCTATGTTTTTGGTGTGCCTGCTATGTGCAAAGCATGAAAAGTTTAACTAGATAGTTCACCAAAAAGAGAAAGAAGTACAGTATAAGTTTTGACCCACTGTATGAAAATAGAATGTGGTAGGATTGATTTAATTGACATGGTAGGTAGAGGAATTCATGTATATTATGTGCTACAAGCCAGGTCTTTTTGGGTAGTATTATTTAGTCTTCATAACAGCTGTGTGAGGTTTTGATATAATTAGTTCTGTGTTACAAATGAGAAAATTGAGGTAAAAGTAGATTAGGAAACTTGCCCAGATCCCTAGAAAGGCTATACAGTGATTAAAACCAGAGTTTTCCTGACTTCAAAGTTAGGAGTTATTATTTTATGTATTACGTTTATGTATTTTGGATCATCCTTCCAGTTTATTAGGCAGGACGACGCACAAGATGGGCCCAGTTGGCTTGGGGGCTGTTTTTCCTGCTCTGAAGGGAAAAGATAACAGATTTCTAAGTTTTCAAAGTAATAATGCTTGTCTAATGATCTAGCCAAACTGTATGCAGAGCACATTTCTCTTATACGAATTCTATTTACCCGTTACCTTCCACTGGAAAATCTTAAAGAGCTCTCTCAGCAAATTTGGTATCTAGTTGTAATATTTGTGCTTAACAATGCAGAAATATTCTTCCCTGGTTATAAGACATCTTTCAGTTTGTTGGTTATTCAAATTGATTGTTCTATAATTTAGTTGTAATTTCAGTTTAGAACTGTGAGGAGGTGAGTGTAACTTCTACCTACTTTGCTGCCATCTTGGATGGATCTCTCAAGAGTGTAGAAGTATTTTTAAAAATTATTGTTCTAGGCCCTGGCTGGTGTAGCTCAGTGGATTGAGCGTGGGCCTGCGACCCAAGGGGTTGCCAGTTCGATTCCTAGTCAGGGCACATGCCTGGGTTGTGGGCCAGGCTCCCAGTGGGGGACACATGGGAAGCAACTGCACATTGATGTTTCTCTTCCTCTTTTTTCCTCCTTTCCCTTCTCTCTAAAAATAAATAAAATATTAAAAAAATAAAAATTATTGTCATAAGATAAAACCAATGAGCCAGTTTGAAATATTGTTACCATTGTGCCTAAACTTATATTGTAGATTTCTTCTAATACAAATTGTGTTATATCTGTATGCTTTACTCAATAATTGGAAGTATCCTGGTGGCCAGAATGATCTCATTTTTAACATTTTCTTTTTTACTGGTATCAGAGAGAGAGGTACTGCATTTAAGATTTCTACTCTATAAAGAACCACTACAGTATTTTAAAACTGTTCTTAATGAATGGTCTCCTGAAGACAGTTTACTTTGATGGAATTTCCAGGTATATCTATTTAAATTATTTGTTCTTTAATACAGTTATTAATGATAGCTTTCTTTGGAATATTTTAGAAAAGCTCTAACTTTCTCTGTCACAGCTTGTAAAAGTTTGTGATTTAGCCATGTGGCAGTCATAGTCATTGCTTTAATCAGGGAAACTCCTTGTCTCAAATTCTTCTTTCTTATTTCTTAGGAAATTTTAATGAAAATTTCAAGAAACAGTAGCTTAACAACAACAAAAAAAGTGATGGTTCTTCCTTCACTAGAAATCAAGTTTATAAGCAGCCTATTGATTTTTGGATAAAGGATTTTTTTTTAAAGATTTTATTTATTTTTAGACAGAAGGGAAGGGAGGGAGAAAGAGAGGGAGAGAAACGTAGGCCCCACTGGGGATCCGGCCTGCAACTCAGGCATGTGCCCTGACCAGGAATCGAACCAGTGACCCTTTGGTTTGCAGCCTGCGCTCAATCCACTGAGCTACACCAGCCGGGCTGAGTTAGGATGTATTTTAAAATCATTGTCTTAGAGTCTGTGAAAGCTAGTAATCAGAATTTCAGTTCTGCTTCTGTGACTGTCCAAAATACTAGGGGCTTAATGAGAGAGAGTTTTCTTTGTTTCCTGTGTAAAAGTCCTAGAAGGCAATCCAGGGTTGGCTCCTCCTATTGTGTTATTCTTTTTTTTTAAAGGTTTTATTTATTTACTTTTGAAGTGAGGGGAAGGGAAGGAGAAAGAGAGGGAAAGAAACATCAGTGTGTGGTTGTCTCTGGCATGCCCCCAACTAGGGACCTGGCCTGCAACCCACGCATGTGCCCTGACTGGGAATAGAATCAGTGACCTTTCAGTTCCCAGGCTGGCACTCATTCCACTGAGCCACACCAGCCACTGCTCATTCTTAACATGTAATTTCTATCTGTGGTGAGGATGAGTATTCAGCTCCCATCATCATGTCTGGGACTGGGACAGGGGAGACTATACTACTTGCTTTCAAGGCTAGTGTTGAAAGTTGCATCCATCGCTTCCACTCCCATCCGAAATTTAGTCACTATGGTCACCTCTAGTTGCAAAGGAATTTGGGAAACATGGTCTTTACTAAGTACCATATGCTTAGGTAAATAAGTAATTCTTTTACTAAAGAAGAGAGAAAGAATTGGCAGACAGCTAGCTGTCTCTGCCACAGCGATCAAACAATACTTTCTGCCCAGTGTAAACTCTAGATAAACAAATTACCTCAGTGATGGTCAGGACAAATAGAACATACAAGAAAGTGAACCTGAAATAGATTTGAAGACATCTGGGGAAAATCTATAGAAGAATTTTTTTTTTTTTTTTTTTTAGGAGAACATTATCTTGTTTTTCAGAGATGGAGTGAGGAACCATGAGAAGACCACTATTCATGTTTTCTCTTCTTGTCTTTGTTATTAGTAAAAGACATTCTAGAATAATTCTCTAGAATTAATTTAGTACTTAGTGTGCTTGATTATTTAGTTTAGGGATCAAGATCCTTAACCTTTAATGCTGTACTCAGAGTGCTTTAGTACATTATAGGGGAACGAGAAGGCAAAGGATAAAAGGAGGTTAAGTTAAGAAAAATGTAATCAAGATGATTTTGATGAGGAACGGGAAAGTGTATTTCCTGTAGTTACTTACTCCTGATGTATATACAGATGTTAACAGATGTAAATTTATAACATTTATAAATTATTATTTTTTTAAAGATTTTATTTATTTATTTTAGAGAGAGGGGAGGGGAGGGAGACAGAAAGGGAGAGAAACAGCAATGTATGGTTGCCTCTCACATGGCCCTCACTGGGGACCTGGCCTGCAACCCAGGCATGTGTCCTGACTAGGAATTGAACCGGGACCCTCTGGTTCCCAGACCGAGCTCAATCCACTGAGCTACACCAGCCAGGGCCATTTATAAATTATTTTGATTAAAGGTTGTGAAGGGTACTGTAGAAGCATATAGGCATGACATCCAACCCAGAGTTAGATGGTTCTATAAAATTTTTAAGAAATTATAACCCCTTCAGAAGTAAAATAGGACTTTATCTTAAAATATAGGTATATAGAGGATAGTGTTTCTTTTTTCTTCCTTTTTAAAAAAAATATTTTATTTATTTTTAGAGGGGAAAGGAAGGAGAGAGGGAGAGAAACATCAATGTGTAGTTGTGTCTCATGTGCCCCCGCACTGGGTTACCTGGCCCACAACCCAGGCATGTGCCCTGACTGGGGATCCAACCAGCAACCCTGTGGTTTGCAGGCCCGCGCTCAATCCGCTGAGCTACACCAGCCAGGGCTCTTTTATATTTTTCCAGAAGAACTGTTAAAGTAGCTCTCAGATGCCATTTATCCTAATTTTATAGATGCCAAAATGTGGGGGAAAACATAACTGATGATGATTGTAAGGAACCTTGAGTGAAGACATGTTCTGATTTAGAGATTTTTAAAAAAACTATTTATTTTTTTTTAGAGGGGAAGAAAGGGAGAAAGAGAAGGAGAGAAAACGATGTGTGAGAGAAACATGCATCGGTTGCCTCTTGCACGCTCCCAACTGGGGAGCTGGCCTGCAACCCAGACTTGTGCCCTGACTGGGGATCGAATCAGAGACCTTTCGGTTCCCAGGCCGGCACTCAGTCCACTGAGCCACACCAGCCAGGGCTGATTTTAGAAATGTTTTAAGGTGAAAACAAGCATCTCAGGATTGATGAAACATAATAAATCTTTGGTGCGTTTGTAATCAATAGCTTCTTCCAATGGAGGACTACTGTAAGAGAAGTTAAAGTAATTATACCTGTTTATAAGTCAGTGTGGAGTGATTTGACTTTTTCATTATAAGAATGTAGGTTTTGGCCTCTTTGTGCCATGAATATTGAATTAGAAGCTAGGCAACCTGGTGCTAAAACAGCTGCCGAGAGGCGGGATTACACTGATCTTTGTCCAGTATTCTCATGTTGCTTAACTGTTTCAGGGGGTGGCGGTGCTCCGCTGCTTTTTGTGTATAGTCTGGGTAACTATTTCTCTAAGGTTGGATATATGGACAGTTCTTTAAAGCAGTGGCCTTTATATTGCAGTCTAGTACACATAACATGTATACATACAACATATGTACACATGCAACTGAAAGAAAAGTTTCACTAAATGCTTCACACGCTAAATGGAGTTCATTCTGAACTAGAAATAGCCTCTTTTCATTATAAGAAATATGCTGCTTTTTATACCACTTTGAATTTTTTAAAAAATATATTTTACTGATTATGCTATTAATCAGTAAGTTTTCCCAATTTTTTCCCCTTTATCCCCACTCTGCCCTGCACCCCCCAGCCCTCCAGTATTTCTCCCACTTAGTTCATGTCCATGGGTTGTACATAGAAGTTCTTTGATTTATCTGTTTCCTATACCACTTTTGACCTCTTCCCGTCTATTGTATGCCTACCAATTATACTTCTCCCCTCTGTCTTTTTCCCCAATTCCTCCCTTCTTCTCCCCCATGAAAACTCTCCACGTGATGATGTTCGTTTCTCTGATTCTGTTCCTGTTCTAGTTGTTTGCTTAGTTTTTGTTTTCATTGTTTTTCTTTAGGTTCATTTGTTGATAGTTGTGAGTTTGTTGTCATTTTACTGTTCATAGTTTTTGATCTTCTTAAATTTCTTAGATAAGTCCCTTTAACATTTCATATAATAAGGGCTTGGTGATGATAAACTCCTTTAACTTTACCTTACCTGGGAAATGCTTTATGTGCCCTTCCATTCTAAATGATAGCTTTGCTGGATAGAGTAATCTTGGATGTAGGTCCTTGCCTTTCATGACTTCAAATACTTCTTTCTAGTCCCTTCTTGCCTGCAAGGTTTCTTTTGAGAAATCAGCTGACAACCTTATGGGCACTCCTTTGTAGGTAACTGTCTCCTTTTCTCTTGCTGCTTTTAAGATTCTCTCTTTATCTTTAATGTTAGGTAACTTAATGATGATGTGCCTTGGTGTGTTCCTCTTTGGGTCCAACTTCTTTGGGACTCTCCAGGCTTCCTGGACTTCCTGGAAGTTTATTTCCTTCACCACATTAGGAAAGTTTTCTTTCATTATTTGTTCAAATAAGTTTTCCATTTCTTGCTGCTATTCTTATCCTTCTGGCACCCCTATAATTCGGATATTGGAACGTTTAAAGTTGTCCCAGAGCTTTCTCAGCCTCTCTTCATTGTTTTTGAATTCTTGTTTCTTCATTCTGTTCTGGTTGGATGTTTATTTCTTCCCTTTGTTCCAAATCATTGATTTGAGTCCTGGTTTCCTTCCTGTCACTGTTGGTTCACTGAATATTTTGCTTTATTTCACTTTGGATAGCTTTCATTTGTTCTTTCATTTTTTGACCAAGCTCAATGAGTTCTGTGTGCATTTTGATTACTGGGACTTTAAACTCTCCATTAGATAGGTTGGCTGTCTCTTTATCACTTAGCTCTCTTCCTGGAGTTTTGCTTTGTTCTTTAATTTGGGCCCTATTTCTTTGTCTTGGTGCACCTGGTAAATTGTAAGGGGGCAGGGCCTTAGGTATTTTATTTACCCAGGCAGGGCAACCCTCCTTGCTGTGCTGTGGGATTGTCTGTGGGGGAGGGGACAGAGAGGGAACAATGCAGCTCCGAGGGGCTCTAGCCCCACTTTCCAATGGACTCTCATGTGAGACTGGGAGTTTCTCCCACTGTGGCAGCCTCCCTCCCCCTCCCCCCATAGTCCACAGTGAGCTCTGAGTCTCAGTTTCCCCGTTCAGTCAGCCCCGCCTGCACCATCGTCACCTCGGTCACTGTCTTGCCCGCATGATCCACCTCCTTGCGTGGGTCCTCTCCGTTGGCCTGTCTTACTGGTCTGGTTGGTCTGAGTGACTGTTTCTTTAATTCCTTGATTGCTGGAATTCCATACAGTTTGATTTTCTGGCACTTCTGGTTGTTTATTGATTTTAGATTGGTTATTATCCTCCTTTTACTTGTGTGAGGAAGTGAAGGGTTTCTACCTACGCCTCCATCTTGGCTGGAACTCTGAACTTTTTTTAAAAAAAGATTTTATTTATTTTTAGAGAGGGGAAGAGAGGGAGAAAGAGAAGGGGAAAAACATCAATGTGTGGTTGCCTCTCACGTGGCCCCCACTGGGGACCTGGCCTGCAACCCAGGCATGTGCCCTGACTGGGAATTGAACCGGCCACCCTTTGGTTTGCAGCCTGCGTGCTCAATCCACTGAGCTACACCAGCCAGGGCTCTAGGGCTGAACTTTTTAAAAAACCATTTAAGTGGAAACATCCAAACATAAGCAGCTTGACTCTTACTTATTATTGTGACTTTGAGCAAGTCACTATTTCCCTTTACTTTCTTTCAGTCATGGTAGTTGGGGTGCTTGTTCTTTTTTTGCTCTGAACAAGTGAACCTGTTGCTAGGAGAAGAAAGAAGATACATACATATCCACCAATAAATACAATAAATATCTTTAATCTTTTTGTAGGTCATCATCGGATTTGAAATATTTAAAGTGGATAGAAAACTGTTTCAGCAATGCAGACAATTAAGTGCGTTGTTGTGGGTGATGGTGCCGTTGGTAAAACATGTCTCCTGATATCCTACACAACAAACAAATTTCCATCTGAGTATGTACCAACTGTAAGTATAAAGGCTTCCATCTGGTAGTGAAGCATAATATAATTTGATATCCTTTCGAAAACTCTGTGTGTGTACTGAAATATTTCTGTTGTCTGCCTTTGTTTCCTGTTTTTAAAGATCTTGACTTCTCATGGGTAAATTATATACACTTTAAAATTAAACAGCTGAAAAATCAGTGGAGAGTCAGAAGGGGTGACACAAGGGTTTGCGAGAAGTGCTGGGAGGCAAAACTCCAGTAGATGGTCTCAGTTTGGAGAAGTGTGCTCCACATCTTGGAATGAGGTGACTTTTTTTTTTTTTTTTTGATATCTTGGCCAATGATTAATCAGTGTTGGAGGACTTCTGGGATGTTTTTTGGGGTCTTGTAACTTCAGAGAAAGTAGTATGTCTGCACTTACTCTTTTGAAGGGGCGTAGAAAAGAATCTTATGGGACCATTATCTTAGCAGTAGTGGTGCTCCAAACTGGTTTTTAGGGGTGGAGAAGACCTGCTTTTGTTATGAGAACACCAAAGAAGTCTTTGGGGGTACTCTTCCACAAATCTTTTTATCAGCTCCTTGGAAGAGTAGAGGGAAAATGGGAATAACAAAGATAATGAAGTGAGAGAGTGAGACAGAAAGAATGTATTTGAGGATCCAGTGCTTGTCCCAACCTGGGATATAATAATTATGTTAAACATAAATGTTTATTCAGTGGTGAGAGGGGTGTAGGGTTGGCTTGGCCTGGCAACATCCACCTCTGTTAAGTGAGCTATTAGGAGTTATGAAGTCCTATGTAGATTAATACAGGATTAATATTGTTTGTAAATAAAAAGAAAATGTATGCGTACTTTAGGATAATCTTCAGAGACATGAGCATTGTTAAGAGGATAAATTATTTAAAGCTTGGTAATTATGTTTAATTGGAATTGATAGTCTATAATGTCCCAAGGGAGATAAAGAGAATGAGGTAGGCCAAGGATGTATAGTGGAAGATTAGGTTTTTTGCAGGGGGGAATTTGAAGGTATAATTAAATACAAAATCATATTTTTCTGTTGGCCCATTGGGGGACATTGTAAGTGAAAGAAATTTTGAGGTTGAAAGGGACTTTTAGGGGACTTTTAGAGGTACATGGATCTTGTTTCAGAGGGAGGGCAGTTATCAGGATTTTTGTGTTTCTGTCTCCATAAACATTATTTTCTTGTAAACATTTCTGAGTCTGTTTTATGACTTTGGTCGGTGTTGTGTTTAAGGTGGGCTTATGGGTGCTTTGTATATGCGTTTGTATGTGTAATCTCTGGAAAAGGGTTAGTTATGACTTAAGAAAATAACCTGTATGGTTTGAGAGCTTAACCACATTAGTTACATTTCTGTGTTCTTGTTATCAAGAACTGACTTTCCTTTAACTACCAATTCCCCCATGCCCTTGCTTCCACTCTGTTTACAGTTAAACAAGCTCCTAATTTATTAAAACATGAATCAGAAAATTAGTGTTAGATAACTAAAAGGTTAAACAGGGCTGATCTTAAAATATAGTATCCTCTTAGTTGGAAAGAATTGTTTTTTAATTGTAAATTAATTCAAAGGTGTCCATGAATTAGTGTTGGGTCTTTTTCCATGTAGCACCATTATCTCCCATTTTCACAAATAACTTAGTACAACCATGTTAGTATAGATTGAGTTTGTCATGGGTTCTATAGTCTGTTTACAAATAAAACATCTAGTCGAAGAAGGTATCTTAGGTCATGTGGTTTGTACCCAGTCACGTAAGTTTTATTCATGAAATCCTAGCAAATAATCTGCTAGCCTTTTATTGGGTACTTTCCTTGATTACCTTGAGGAAACCTTTATTCTCTCCAATGGGCCTGTTGGCACAAGGCTCTTCTTATCTTGAACCCTGAAGGAAAAAGATTATCATGGATCTAGGAGCTTTTAATTCTAGATTAAGAGGAAATGGTCTATGAAGAAATAATTTTTCAGCAATCAGATTGAACATCAGATTTTGAAACAGATTAAACTACTGTCTCAAAATTTTCAAACTTGAACAGGGTTATTTTGTATAGCTAAGGATTCTGCTCCTGTGACATCGCTAACCGTTCTGTGGCTTTTATCCAGTCTGCTGGGCAGAGCAGGCATTCCAGAACACATCCGCTATCACTTTTTCCACAAACCGTGTACCTCTCCGAGGGCTTGATTGGCAAGGTTGGTTATATAAGGAAGATGTGGGCTAAGAGAAGAATATGTCTTAGGAAGGAAACATTGCCTTAGTGTAAGAATTATCCTTTCTCATTCTGACCATCCCCTTGCACACTAACAGTGTATTTTTGTGTTTTTAGGTTTTTGACAACTATGCAGTCACAGTTATGATTGGTGGAGAGCCATATACTCTTGGACTTTTTGATACTGCAGGTGAAAACTTGATGTCTTTTATAATGTTGTGGTGTGTAACTATGACAGTTGCTGGTTTTTGACTTTTTTTAGGACATTTTTTAGGAAACTAGCATATTAGCAAACCACTTGCCCTTTTTTTTTTAAAAATAAATAATTTAGCAAGAATGAATATCATGATGGTTTTTACCTGACCGAGAGGCAGTCCCAGACCTGGAATGGCAAATAGGAGTTAGGAGTACCCTGGATGGTGCAGGGTGAGAGCAGAGTCCATAGACAAATGGTGTTATCACTCCATGAAATTTGAAGGCTTATTTAATACGTGTTTTTGTATAATGTATGTACAGGTAGCTTCTTATAACATACAGATAGCTTGTTATTTTATACTACATTTGAAAATATTTTGAGGATGATCTAGTATCCAGCTTATAGTATTGAAATTTGTGGTCAACTTTTCAAATTAAAGGAACAAGTTTTTTGCTTAAGTATATTCAGTTTCTCAGTGTTATTTCTTTTAATAGTGGCTGCACATCTTAATTTCTGACTTCTCTCAATTTTTAGTTCAGTTAGCCATAGGAAAATTCCAGACAGTTGTCCTTTTAGTATTGACATGTAGGAATTCTAAATTTTTCATTTTTTGAGTTACCTTCTCACTGTCTGCCAGCTGACATAATGATTTTATGGAGTACATTACACTGCTCACTTTGAGAAGCTGTCTAGATTCAGTTGGGAGGGTGAAATGGAGAGGCAATAGTAAGCAGTTAAGTTTAGAGATCTGTGGCTTCCTAATGGTGTCTTAGACTTAAAAATTTTTATGAATTAAAAATTATAAGAGTAATGGTATATTAGAGAACACTTGGAAAACAGAAAAAATTAAAATAATGACTCTATATATATATATCTCACAACAGGTAAGGGATTTTTTTTTTTTTAACTATATTTTATTGATTATGCTGTTACAGTTGCCCCATTTCCCCCCTTCTTTCCCCCCTCCCCCTTACCCCCCTTTCCCCTCCCTTTAGTTTTGTCCATCGGTCATACACATAAGTCCTTCTGCTCCTGTACTTCCTATACTGTTCTGACCTCCCCTTGTCTGTTGTCTACCTACCATTTATGGTACTTGTTCTGTGCCCCATTCCCACCCTCTCCCCCAACCACTCCCCTGTTGATATTCCTCCATACCTCATATAACTCCCTTCAACATTTCATACAATAAAGG